>VZTI01003716.1:0-85301 GCA_013397865.1 Struthidea cinerea
GCAGAGACAAAGAGACACTCTGGCGCTGCTACACCCACTGTTTGTGCTGTGATGCTGGAAGCTGGGTAAGTGCCAAAGCATGTATGGATGTGCTAAATGTGCCACCACTGAACAGAAGCTCTTTTGTGAGCCAGTGGCTGTATTGCTGAAGCAACTTTAACTTCAGCATTTGTATTGGTTGTTGAAGATACTGTATTAGAGGAGGCCCCCACAAAAGAAATCACATCATGTGGACATGGACTCCATTAAAATGCCATTTGGGGGTTTATGCAAGGCTATACTGAAGGTAAGAAAATATGACATGCCAACAAATTCAAGCCCCAGGAAGCTGTATGGGTAATGTTCCTCAAACTCATCTGGTCAGAGCTCAAACTCACATGTAAGTGTAAGACCAAGCAATAAGTCTACAAGTGTAAGAGCGATGGTCAAACTCGCCATGATGCATGAAGTGGAATGAATTTGGGGAAAAAGAGTTAAGGTAGCTTCTAACTCTACAAACCTGATCTGTCATTCGTGGTGTGTCCTAGCTCAAGTCTTGGACTATATCTTGGGACTAAGTTATTAAGTGGGTATTTCTGTGTAAGACAGGCAATGTTACCAAAGTGCTCCAAAGATCAAAGGGAGATCTGTGCGTGGATGTAAATTCGTGATACATTTTACTGCATTGTTACTGGATTTGTAGTTGTAACTGTATTTCTTACTGTATTTCTAATTGTATGCTTACTGGACATGGACTGTATGTACAACGTTACTTTTTCAAGTTCATCTTGGCTAGAAAGAAGAAATGGAAAGACAAGACGACCATTTAATTCTCTGTTGCACACTGGAGATCATGAACCCTCAACAGACACTCTCAAATGTATATCAAGGATTAGTTATATTTCAGTCTCAATACCCCCTTTTATTTAAAGAAAGATTAAGAAAATACTATTAAAGCATATTCCTCTCAAGGAACACATTAATCACTGAATTGGGACAACAAAAGCACAACAAAAATAAATGCATACCGTAAGATAGTTGCAATGGGAACTAAGTTCCATTTTATTTTTTGCAGTTTTGCAAAGCAATAAAAGTTGATTCTTTGCACCATCTGTATCACTGAGTATCAACAGTAATAAGTAAATAGTATAATCATATGGACCTGACCTTCTGCCACAGTTACGTGCATATCATCCACAGATAAAATGCAAACACAGATAAAGTGCAGCGTTGTACATTAAAAGTAGCTTAGGCAATAACTTACACTCTATCATTTCAAAAAATGTAACTTTTAAATTCCGAAGGATTTTTGTGAATTTATACTAAATCACACTCATTGTCAGGTAACAATTAAGAAAGGACCTTGCAATTTGGTTTGCAGTAATGGACTTTTGCTTTATTTTCTGTCATGATAGAAATACTTCAGACTAACAAAAAAACTTCAGACTGATAGAAAAACATGTCAAATACAAAGATATTATCAGTCAAGCTAGATGTTTGTCCAAGACAAAAATTTTCATTGAGTCAGAAGTGCTTACCAAAAATGAAAGGTTTTCTAAGCACTGCCATTTTTAATGGTATGAGATTAGAATATTAATATGTGTGGAAGATAAGGATGAATCAGAGAAATAAGTAGAACTACTAATACATTTAACAGAAGGAAGTTGGAGAGCCCCAGCAAAGCTGAAACTCTGCCATGGTATCTTTCATTAGTCTCAATGATGAAGGGTAAAATACTTGGTTCAGTCATTCTGTCATACAGATTGATATTAAAATCTCATTAACCCTAAGCAGAAGGACCCTATAAAATAGAGACATTCCATATAATTACTGTGAGAGGTAAAACTGTGAAGAAACTTTGGGTAGACACTTATTGTTCTATCACCTGCACAAAAAGTGCAGAGACCTCACTGATGTGACACAGTCAGGAAGGATTTTATTTTCCTTTCTCAAGAAAAGCTGCAGTCTGGTTAAGGCTTTGCTCAGGCCCCATCTTGTTTTGAGTGGGGTTGATACTTCCCTGCCTGCATCAACACACAGGGTAATCCTGCCCCAGTGGCAGAGCTGTGCACTTTTTAACTTCACAAGGATTTCTTCAACCTAAACATTTTATGGTCTGTCCATATGGATGCTCTTTTGTATTGAGCCAATTTATTTTGAGGGAGAAGGGAAAAGTCATCAGTGCTTTATGTCTACTTGATTTAGGGTGACACATCAACAGAAAATAGAAGAAACACAGGTTTGTGACTACAATTGCTTTTTGCAGTGCTGCTATTGTGCCTATGTGAATAATATTCCTTTACAGAAGAGGACTTAATGCCAGTGAGTTCAATTAAACAAAGCATGCTTAAAAAGAGGAAAGATTTTCATTAATGGTCTTATTTGAATTTCTCTGAGTATAAAATCATAGCCATAAAAGTGAAAATTTCTATTTTTTTTTTTTTTTAAATAATGCCACATTGTCTTGTTCTGAAAGTATAGATGCTGGATACCTGGATACCTGATGTGATAGATACAAAAAGTTTAAAAGAATGAAAATATCATACCAGTTTGCCCATTTTGAACAGGTTTTTCTTAACAATCATATCTTTGCAGTGGTTCTTGTCAGCCAAAGAGATGTGTTCTATACAGTGTAAACACATGGATTTCCCCACTGTAACATGTTTGTCTTGCTAAATTCAAAAACTGGGATGATCCTGAAATACCTAATCACCTTTCAGCCACAATGTAGATATTTCTTTTAGTGATCTAAGCTGCATATTCATTGTCTCTGGGCAAGGCATTCCATTGTACTTTATGAAAAATATTTAAGGGAGACATTTTTGAAATCCTGCTATATAATTGCGGAGAAAAAACATCATGTGCTCTCTCTAATCTGCATCTGGCACTCATGGGGTGTTTAAGTGTACCTTTGGCATATCTTTTTAACCCCTGGTTTACAAGGATGGGCTTGGAATGGGTCCAGTTTCTGGATATCATTTTCCGGATATATTCCAAATATATCCGCCCGTATCTTAATTACTTAAACAGCGTCAGTGACAAAACCCTGAAGATTTGCTCTAGTAGTCAGGAAGAATAATAGTGTTGGTGGGAAGGCTTGTCAACCCCCTGACCACACCACGGTGAGTCCCCTTCTTCACTGTGCAGGTTCCCAGGGGTGACTCCACTCCACAGTCACTCATGAGCTGTCCCGGGCAGTTCCTTTTACGTGAGAAGTCTACGAGCGAACTCTGCCTGTTCCGCGCCCTCAGCGTGGGGACCAGAATACTTGTGCGCTGAGGAAACACAACAAAAGGTGAATCATGATTGTACAGACAGAGGGTGATTTAGTTGTTCCACAGAGAGGGTCCGCAACTTCCGTTATATGGAGTATTTCGCTAGGAATGTGGAATGGCTGGGAAATCATCTCTCATCTGTATTGTGAGGTTATTCAGATCATGAGCTAAAAACTAAGCATGCACTCAACTCTGGTAGATAGTCCAAAATAATAGGAAGAAAAAAGCAAATAGTTCTCACTGTGCTTATGTAGTGATGCTGACAAGAAAGTCTGTTCATGGTTATTGAAATGTAATTATTTTCCTTCTAATCCTGGAATCCTTCAATCTAATAAATGAAAGAGGAATTGTCATGTTGTGTAGATACACATTGTCTTTAACAGGGATATGTTTACAGCCTTTTTCCTTCCAGAGAGAGTATTTTACCATTCAGTTCTTTAACTCCACGCTTGTTTCATTCCAGTTAACCAGAATTCCTCCTGGAGTTCCTGCTCTCAGGCAAAGCTCCTGGCATACGGTAAAAAATTAAGGAGTCAGTGAAGAATGCTGCTCAGAAACCAGTCATCCTGCACTGAGTCTGGCACAGAAAATGAGACTTGTGAAAGAAATGGTGGAAGCAGGCAGATTGCTTCTGTAAACTTAACTGATGGCAATAAATACAGGAAGGAGAATATTGAGTAAAGGAGGATTTGTCATGAGATGGAGGAATGTTGAAGAATATCAGAATGCACAGTGAAGAAAATGAAGTCCTAATACCCCATGTCTTGGGAAATGCTGCAATTAAGGAAGAGATGTGTATATCAGTTTGGACTAGAAGTTTGGGTTTGGTCAAAACAAAACATTTACTAATTCAGGGAGATGAAAGGAGAAAGGAAAGCATTTGAAATAACTGAAAAATTATACATCAACTCTAAAAAGCCACCAAAGACAGGATAGGCTGGTGAAACTGCTGGAAAAACAGCCCTGAATAATGCCAACCAGGAAAATCAGAAAGATAGAAACAGTGGCACAGTTCTGGAGAGAAAAAAAATCCACCACAGATCAGAGGTGTTCCCCAGAAAGTCTGTTTGCATCCATGTTCCTACTTCCACTGATAACCTCATCATTAAAGCAATACCTTGTATGTGTTTCAGGTGAATAGTAGTGGGCTAGAGCAGCAACTTAGGGAGTAATATTTTTACTGACCATGATCAATATGGACCATAAGTAGATTCAAGGAAAGGAATAAAAATAAATCTGCAATAGATTACTGTGTTTTCAGGATCTAGTTTGCATTGACTATACTGAAGACTTGAAAGATGTGAATGCAAAGGTAACTGTAATTTCTCAAAGTCAAAGGCGCAACTATTCAGAGCATGTATACCAAGCAAGGGGAACACCTGAAAGTGATGCTTTCAATCGAGATGAGTGAGGATGTGCCTCAGATCCACCTCCTTACATTAAGCAATGATCTTTGAAGTGACGTGCAAATGAGTGGGTTTTGTTACTTGGAGAAGGGCTGGCAGTAATGTGGCTGTGCATCATTTGGACCAGACCTGGCAGAACAGAACAGACCTGAACCACAGCTATCCTATTTAAAGCACAGGAAAATAAACTTTCATCTGTCTCCATTTGTCTGGTTACACATACCCTGCAATGCAAACAACTAATATTCTAATATTAGATCATCTCAATTCTTTACAAAACTGGATTTGACTGCTGTACTGGTATAACGCTTTAAAACAGAAGATCTGGTGGGAACTGCTGTGACTTCCCAAGCGACAGCCTCCATTACACATGATTTTGCCTGCCATTCCAGTGCTGTTCCTATTAATAATGCATTTTGCTAACTAGATGTGCTTTTCTGTTTGGAGTTTGTTTTGTGTTCTCTGGTAACTGCAGCCTGTGCCTTGGCAAAATTGTCTATAAAAAATTATCCACTTCATCGGCAGGCTCTGCACTTTTCAAAATATTGCAAACTTTTCTTTCTTTTAAGTAGTCTTATCCTGATAAACATGTGACTTGAAAAAGCATATAAGGAGTAAACTAGTTTATGTCTTCACTTTTGAAAAACGAGCTGTGTGCTTGTGTAACGACATGTCCAGAAAAGAACTTTGCTGTGTTTTTTTAATTTGCTTTTTAATGATGGAAAAGACCGTTCATTATGTAACAGCTAGACATGCTTGTCAGCAGCACTATAAAAAACAATTTGGATGGAAAGAGTGACAGATGTATCCCTGATGTTAGCTGACTGTAAACAATTTAGGAAGAATTTGACCCTTGGTTGCTCATGGAATAATTCCCTGTATTCTCAGTTTGCTTTCCCCACCAGAACAGCACGGAGGACCTCTCCATAACTCAGCAGAGATATATGAGGTAGTGGAAATAGCCCAAGCTGCAAATGGGAAGCAGTTTGGAGACAGAGTATGACACCACTGCTGAGCTGATTAGGCCAGTGGAGAGATGGAGATGAGCGTGTCAGCTGCAGCATCACTTTGACAAAGGTTTTGTGTTTGCTCCCGGGTGAACCCTTTACTGACCTGTCACAGCCTCAGAGTTTGCTCTTAGTGCCAATAAATACTATCATTTTGCCTAAGCCTGCCTGGTGATGTCTGCAGTTCTCAGTGACATGGGGATCACCCTTATGATTTTGTAAAAGTGGTTTTTTTTGAAGGTATAAACTTGACATTTTAAAAGTAGATGCTTACACTGGTGCGATGCCAGATCATGCCTGCCCAGAAGAAAAAGCCCCAGCACACAAACTAAGGAAGGAGACACCATGTTTCCCCTTCCTGCCTTTCTGTGGAGTGTTAGAAGGTGGTTTTGAATTTCTACTTCTTGCAGATTTCTGATTTTGCTGTATCTAGTCACTTACTGTCAGCTCTCTTAATGTCTTTGTATGTAGCAAATACAGTCACACAGGTTTTTGGCAGGTTTTTGATTATTTGGTTTTGTTTGTTTGTTTGTTTCATTTTGGGGGTGATTTTTAGGCAAACGAAAGGTATTTTAAAAATCACCAGTAATATGAAACCTTAGAAGTCAAGTAGGCTGTATATCTCTATCTAGACCCGAGAGAGAGTCCTCTCTGGGTCTCTTCATACTGGTGAGGCTTTCTTTGAAGCAATATTTTTTGCATTTTCCACACTCTGTATTGACGCTAAAGAGAAAAAGAAGAAGCATGCCAGAGCCAATACTAACACTCATGTAATTCATGCTGTGACAATGAGGAAGATTAAAGTTGTGCGGTGATCTAGGCAACCACATTTCCTTACATAATATTGTAATAAAACTTTGAAGGCGATTTTCCTCCAGGAATGGCATTTATGATCTTATTGCATGGTGTGACCTGAACAGGTAAGAAGCTCTGAAATACATCAGTAAATGTTGCTGCAGCCCCATGTCTAGGCCTAAAACCCTGTTAGGGATTGATCTGGGGAAGATGTTAATAGCTGACTGAGAGCCTTGTTAATGATTTTTACCAGAACATCAGACATATTTTTGACAGAGTAGATGATGGGCAGTATTTGGGGAACATTTATTCTGTTTATTCTAACAGATACATAATTACCAAATATGCTACAATTTCGTGGTCTAAGTGGTATCTCTTTTCCTCTTCGAGAATTTATGTTGTGAAACCATGCAAGTCCTCTTCTGAAAATCACCTGCTTTGAGCAGATGAAAGCATTCAGAATGTCCATGGATAGGTAAAGGAAGAGGGAGTGATTGTGCAGATCCACTCGGTAAATTTATCATCTCTTATTTTAAATCTATTCCCAGCTTTACTTAACAGTCTGGCTATGCCAGATACTCCCATTATATCAGTCCGAAAGCAAGAATATCCTCTTGGTAGCCAATAACATGAGATCAGGGTAAATCTAGTTTAAGAGAAATGTTTGATTATCCCAGTGAGAATGGTCTTTAGTGGAGTTCTTGAAAAGAAAGCAAAATTCAGTTTGCCCTGTAGATGCCAATGAAATTTCAATTTGTCTCTTTAGGAAGGGGAGACTGCCTTCCTAGTTCTCTACTGCTGAAAGCAGGAATTCTAGCTAAGCTGAGTTACTTGGTAATTTTGTGATAAAATGTGTTGGTTTTCAAAGGATGACAATGCATCAAAATGGTGCTTAAACTTCTCTAAAAACTCTCAGATCTCTGGAGGCATCTCTGGTCAGAACTGCTGTGCCTGATACCCATTGCTGGGCAGCACTTGCAACATTAATTGTGGTTGGCAGTGGTAGAAGTTCAATCCGGTTTTTTATCTGACATTGACAGTACAGACACGATATTTCCAGCAGTTATGGAATTGTAAGAGCATTTTCTTTGTTCTTTTCAGCATTTGAATTATCAAGTATTTCTTAATACAGAGATCTGGTTGCCCAGTGTTGCAGGAAGATTGAGCTTTGGCATATTGAAACATTCTGTCTCTTACTGAATAGCTAATGAACAGCTCTGGTAGGCACAGCTGACCTGCTGTGGCCTACTTTATGTGGTTCTTCAGAAATTTGGCACATGGGATAAAGGCAAAGCCATGCCTTCATTCTTTGTGTGCCAGATGAGGGCACTCATGGCTAGGTTATTGTCCAAGAGAACAGTTGCCATATTTGGCTGGACTTCCTGGGATGACCATGAAAGTCTTCCAGGGGTCTTCTTTTTACCATGCAGAAGGAAATACGGCACAGGAGATACAGGTTGGAAATGTTTTTCAGGACAGGAGAATTAATCTACCTCAAAGTAAAGTAGACTCTTGAACTACAGAAATGAATTTTTTTTTCTAGAAATAGTCTCATTTATTGCAAAATAGGTGGCCATTTCCATAAAAAAATGGCTTGCTGCAAATTTCTTTCTGTATTTCCAGTACCTTTTTGTTCTTATTTTTTTTTTTCCTTTGGCTTTAGATTAAAATTGGTTAGTTTATTATGAGCCATAAGAAAGTTTTGATTCCTTTCTGAAGTAGACTAAATTATATGACCCTTGATTTTGACATTTTATGTCAGGCAGCATCACAGGTTATTAACAAAACCATTTTAAGAATAAGAAGCCTTGTCAGTAATTATGCACAGAAATTTATTATTACTAAAGGCAAAATATTATTTTTTTTTAAGTCTTGTAACTTGTTTCTCCAAAAAGTTCCCTTTTACCACAGGCAGAGGAACAACAAGTAACTCCCTGCAGGTGTCAAATGGAACAGCAAGCAACAGGTACAAATTACAAAAACAGCAAAGGATCAGAGCATGTTGAGATGAGGAGACATGCAAGACCTCTGATATAGAACACACAAGAAGTCCAGTAGACCAGAAAATATCTAGACTAACAGAAATTATTTAAACCAAACTTCCCTTTGGTAGATGAGTAATTGCATGATCTATTTCATTGACTTTAGTGGAGGGTTAATATCTTTTCTCTGGTAAGGCAAATACTGTCACATTTATTTTTTTTAGTACAACCAAAACGATGGAGCCTCTTCTGATCCAACAATTCTGATTGTTTGACCTAATAGTCTCCATTTTTTTTCTGTGTGTGTTATCATGCATTTTTGAGAGGACCTAAACTGTTCAGCTTGCTCATCCCTGCTCTTTTTAATGAAGTATATGTGGTTGAATGAAACATCTATGAAAGGCTTGATTCTATTAGCCACTTAAAGTACCCCATTTGCAGTAAATTAGGATAATGAAGATCTATACAAATTGTTCAGTAGTGCATGCTTACGAAATTGCTAAGAGAACGACATGCAGAAAACACACATGGAAAGAATAAACACAGCAAGGAAATTCAGCTGGAGTCAACAGAACATCAGTAGATAATCAAACACAGATGATATATTTTTGCATATTAAATTCAGTCCTGGTGCAGAAGGATCCAAATAAGGCTAATGGAAGATGCTGCCATAAAAAGATGGAATCTGCTCATTTGCTATCAAGAGAAGAAAGACAAATAACCTAATCAGTAGCTCAATTACTTGCACATATTCACTGTTCTACAATCTATTAGTCTACAAGTCTCAAGTTGAGCTGATGAAAGAAGTGTAGAAAAGTGGTAGAAAGGAAGTGCTGAAGCATTGCCACTAATTGTATTTAGTAAAACAGATGCCCTGGAGAGAAAAATAATTCCCCGTGGATAACTTCGTCGCTTCAAGTAGATTATTTCTAAAGGTTATGCAGTATTTAATTGTCTGCATCAGAGCCAAAGGAGCCCAGACTGCCATGTACCTTTATTGCAGTCCAAGGCAAGGCAGATCAGTGAGGAAACCTGACGCCCCTCGATTCATCACAGTACCCCTCTCCATGCTGGGGGACTGTTTTAGAGGAACTACTACCTGTCTCAGTCTTGTCCATACCATCTACTGGAAATGTTCCCCTGTGGATGATGCCCTCCAAACCTTTCCTGAGCTTTCTCTTGGTGAGTGCTAGTTGGTATGGGCCAAAATTATGTTGCTGTGATAACCAGCAGGCTGGACCATACGGCACTTGTTTCTCGGTCCTCTCTTGTTTAGTAGTAAATACTTAGTCTGGTGTTTGGGACAACCCCCTTGAACCTTTCTTACCATACGAAAGGACAAACTAAAAAATTATCTTTCTGATTGTGTTATTTCTCATACGTTTTCTCCTGTATCCTGCAATACAGGTTGGCAGGGCAGCTATTGTAATCTCCACGAGTCTGGATGCCAGTATTTTTGAAAAGAAGGGGAACGTAGCAGATCTGTCCCCTGTCATGCCTGCGAGTTGCTGAGGGTTCCAGTGAAAGAAAGACATTAACTTTGGTCCCACTCTTGAACATAAATTAAAAAGCAGAATTTAACATAGTTGAGTAAGCAAGCAGTTGGTCCTGCCTGATCAGTAATTTTGAAAATTTTGGACTCTAAGGCTAGGAGTAACGGTGTTTCTAAATGTTAATGAGAGTAAAGCCCACCAAGTCTGTCTGCAGATATTGATATCGAACTTTTTGTTCTCCATTAATGGAAACCTATTGAAAACTCTCTCCTTGTTTCTCCCTTCAACAGGGGATGCAAGAGTCTGAAATCCAACTGTGGTGTTCATCAAACAAGGGGGCAAGGACAATTTTTCCTTCTTGTTGTTCAGTGTAAGGATATTTCTTTTTTAAATGGTAAATAGCTCCCAAGTAATTGTAAAGGATCTCTAGGGAGTGCCCTTTAAAGGTCACTTTAACCCAGTGTAATGTAATTAAATTAATTACTTGGAAACATGTTTTAAAATCTCATTAACTACATTTATATCTGTCACACAAAAGTTTGCTCAGCTATCAATACCAAGCATGCTGGAGTAAGGTCAAAGTCTTCTTAGAAGTGCATGCAAAATGATTTTTTTTTAATATGACACCAGGGAAAGAAATTATCTCAGAGTTATTCTAGTTTCATCTGCATGGGTAAAAAGCATTCCACATTTTAGTTTTATGTAAAAACTGAGTAGAATTGAAAAAACCTGCATTCTATCCCTTTTTCACCTTGTTACAGTCATGAAATCTACAGGCCTGTTGACAGGGCTGGTTGCAGGCACTCCAACCTATTACAGAACTGCCTGGCTGAAGGTGGAGAATGGAATGTGCTTGGCATAGGAAGAAGTAGGTTTTTCTGTATTTTTTTAAATTATTTTTAATAATCCTGGGTCATGTGCCATGCAGCTTCCTTAAGTAATTTTTGCATGGATCATAGCAAAAAACCACAAGCCACTGTGTGGTTCCTGCATTTTACCTGTGTCTGGTGTATTCAAGCTTACTGTGTTTTCTGTATGTTAATAGACTGGACTTGCACCTCAGTTAGACTGCAAGGTCACTGCAGAAGGTTTTGTGTAGTTTGATTTCTCCAGGATGTGCCAAGTGCACTTGCTTGAAATCGTCCTCATTAATTTCCATCAGAGTTGTAGACTGTCTTCACCATGGTGTAGTCAGATAAATGGAGACAGAGGAGTGACCCAGAGCTTGCCAGAAGGAATGAGTGATGAAAGTTACCTCAGAAATAGTTAGTCTGTGAATCACTCCAGCAGTGTGTTCCACACTCACTAGGCTAGTGATGTTAAGTGTGGATTTTCTTAATGCTCTAATTGTTTCTGGAGCCATGGGGGTATTTTATGTCAGGAACTCAGCATTTACTTTTTATGATGGAAGTTGTGAGCCTTTATGACTTTAGAATAAATCTTAGTATCACATTCACATGGCACAAAGCACTGGCAGGTAAAACTTTCCAAATTTTAATATATTGTAATAGTCTTATGATCCTCTGGGATATGGAACAGGATTGTTACAGTGTTTGACACAGACATACAGTGACTTCTATGAGAAAGTAATTCTCAAATCTGTTAGAGATATATTATGCAGAGATAAAGTGATCAACGTTCTAGGGACAGTTCCAATCACATTTGTTAAACTGATGGATAGAAGTACTGACTGATGCTTAAGAGCTCTCTCTAGTTTCCAGAGAGTAAGGGAAGGATTTGTGTCAAATTTCCTGACCTGGAATCAGCAGGAGGAGGGCTACAAGCACCAGTATGTGGAAGGTACCCTGCTTAGCCCCTTGTACAGGAAAACGTTGGTTTCCTTGCTGTAATGCATTTCCCTGCTGACCAGACTTTTGCTGCTTCTCTGTGGTTTTTTCCCACCAGAATTATCACCAGCTTGTAAGTAGCATAAAGTGGACATATCTAATCAGAAAATGTATATAAATTAAAGGTTCAGTCCTGGTTTGGTTTTTTTTTTGTTGTTGTTGTGGTGCTTGTTTTTTTGATGTATTTATTTTATTGGCAGCTTAAAATTGATGTTTGAAATAGGTAAGTATTATAAAATCACTTTGGAAA
This sequence comes from Struthidea cinerea, assembly GCA_013397865.1. Classification (NCBI taxonomy): domain Eukaryota; kingdom Metazoa; phylum Chordata; class Aves; order Passeriformes; family Corcoracidae; genus Struthidea; species Struthidea cinerea. The sequence goes on from VZTI01003716.1 coordinate 12,035, forward strand.
GTGGAGTTCCTTTGCTCAAATGGCAGCTTCTATAATTAACCTATTTATGATCTTTTAAAACATGGAAATTCCATCTCTATTATCTCTGCAAATAGTCTCTAAAAGGCAAGGACACCAGTAGAGCTGGGCAAAGTAGATCATTTTATAAGGGAACAATGAAAAAAAAAAACAAAACACCCCAGAAAGTCTTCACATTTTTTTCATTAGTGTGATTTTTTTTTGTTTGCTTTTTTCTTTTATAGCACTGTGTGAAGTTCTGCATCCCTGCTTATCACCCCTGATTATCATCCCTGCTTATCATCCCGTCTCCTCCTCTCAAACACGCAATGATGAAAAAGCAGGGAACCTGTAACCCTTGACACTCCCTGAGAAGGGACATTGGGAACAAGTTCTCCTCTCAATGTCTTACCAAGAGAGAAAAATGAAGTGATGAAATCTTACCCACCTTGACTCTGAGCCCAGGTTGCTTGGACTTCGATGATCCTTTTGGGCCCCTTCCAACTCTGTATATCCTATGAACTACTGAAAGAAAGGGTTTCCCCTTTCCTGGGCAGCAGAGAGGGAAGCCTGATGTTGAAAAGAAAAGGAAGGGATCAACAACTGTGTCCCTGGGGAAGAAGGAGAGTGGTGACCCTGTTGTGCTTGCCTGCGCAATGCCCTGGGAGTGCGGCCGCAGGGCTGATGGGATCAGCTGTGCTCTGTGTCTGCATGGCAAGGTCAGCAGAGCCCCTCAATCACTTCTGAAGGAGGGAGTGATATACTGCTTCCAGTTCATTGTGGTAAACAAATTCTTAATCCTGTCTTTCCCAATTTCTTCTGCAACAGAAGACAACTGAGAGAAGCTTGGCCTTGGTCCCATCAGCACAAAGGCCTTTCCCCTGGGCTGGGTGAAGCACCTTGCCTGGGTTCCACAGGGGAACAAACGTGCTGTGTGAGCTGCTCAAGGGGAAGGACACCTATAGCTGCAGAGCCATCCTGCTTGCTCTGGCATTCAAAAAGATTTGGACGACATCCGCTCTGTTTGGAACACCCATCCACACAAATGTACCTTCCACCCATAAAACATTATATATGTATGTGGAAATGTTTTCAAAACTGTATTGTTCCTTAAGAAATTTAGTTTGCTCATCTTTATGCTAATTTATAGAGGTTCACCTAATAACTAAGATTAGCTTGACTCAGTGATTCCTAAAAATGCTACAAATAGCTGGGAAAAAAATGAAATTAGTGACTGAATGGTTGACAGATTGTCTTCATGCCCTGTATTTGCTGTGTGTATTGATTCTTTGAGTGTATATTTTGTTATTTAAGGACTTCCCCTGGTTCTTTAAGCTTTTTTTTCTAGTGCTATTGAAATTTGCTTTGTGCATGTGCTCCTGTATCTTCACTATTTATGAAAAGCAATTAGGTAACCAAATCTTAAATCTTAAATTATGCAACTTGTGAACTGCCTATGAATTAATGTGGCCAGGAAATAAGTGTGATTTTAGACACTACATCCAAAATAGCCTCCCAAAAAGGAGTGGAAAATATTTATATACCACTTTTGAAGTGAAGCTCTAGCAAGTGTATGAAAAAGGTAGCATGACATTACTGTCTGCAGCTGCACATGTCCCTTCCTACATTGCATTCCTTAACCTAAACATTGCATAAGCCTCAAATTTTGTGAACTAGAGGTGCTCAAGTAATTACAAATAGAAAAGTTAAAATACATTAATTTTTATAATTTAAAAACTTGATTTCATGTGCAGAAAACCATAAAAAAGATGATGAACTTAAATTTCACTATCTGTCTGAGTGTCTGCATGAAAACTATCCTAGAAACTCCAAGGTTATTAAACCCTTGGCTCTGAAATGCATTGTATGCTTAGCAAATTGTAATGCAAAATGTGTCGTGTTCAGTGGCATAGTTTCTTAACTGCTAGTACCAAGGATTCACTGGCGCAAAAGTCACTGATAGTCATTTAAATTGTGCTTGATATCTTACTAATGAGAGAAAAAAATTGTGCTGTGAGAGACAACTGCTGCTGTCTTTCTTCTCAGACCATCTCTCTGTCACTGAGCTAATGGAGCAATTCTGTGCTTCAGTCCAGCAGCAGACATTCCTGTAATTGTCTGCAGTCTCATACTAAATGCATCATCCAATAAATAACTTTTAGCTTTAAGTCATTTCCTCCACTTCAATGCACTGTGTTCAAAGATGTAATTAAAAACTAGTGCTGATGTCTAACACGAGTTTACCCTTGCAAAGAGTCATTCACCATCTGGAGGTTATGCTATACAAAGAGATTATCTAAAAAGGAAATAGTGGTATTTGATGTCCCCTGAAAGATATAGAATTAATTTTCATTTGTTTGCTATAAATCAGGAGCAATTCCACTGTATACTCATCATAATTGTATATTGATATGGATTTGTATGTTAATGTGACTTGTATGACGCTGGCTGTGCAGAAGAGAGGAAAAATGTAAAGCCAGAAAGAGAAAAAAAACAAGCCCTTATTCCTGCTCCTCTAAACTTCTTTCTACAGAAGCATCTGTCTTGGAAAAACAATGATAAAAGGAGGTAAAACTTTCTTTAGCCTGATGTAAGTGGGTAAGGGCAGCACCAAAAAAACCACATTTGTCTTGCTTCATCCATTGTAAAACAATGTAGAGCAGAAAGAGAATTCTTGCAAACTATGAGTTTTATCATTGGTCTCATGATAATTAAAAGAAAAAAAAAAAAAGAAAAAAAGAAAAGTCAACAAAATCTCTGGTTTCTCAAGACTTGTGAAAAACTTGCTTTTGTTTTGTTTTGTGTTTCTATTACCTCATTCCCGATGTTAAAAAACAAAAACAAATACAAAAAAAAAATAGCGCAACAGCTGGTAGAATGTAAAGCACATTCTCAGAAGGCCAATAAAAGAATGGATGATTTAAAAACATATTTATTTTTTAACCTAGAGTGTGATTTTTAGGTCATGGTAGAGGAAGTGATATATGACTTTTACATGCCTTGGTCTGTCCTTATTGAAATGTGGCATTGGGGTGATTAGGTGTTAGCCAACTAGCTGGGCCAACGTCATATGTCTCACTGCTGCTAGAAGGAAAAAGCCCTCCCCTGCATCGATTCCCCTCAGTCCGGTTGTTCAGCCCCATCCTTGTGTTTGCACAGATTTTGGCATGTGGTTGCCACTCTGTAAGCTGATTTATCTGTCTAACTCAGGAGAAAAGACTTTACCCTCTGCATTGGATTATCTTTCCTCTCACATTAGCAAGCTGATCTGCATCACCACAGGGGCTGAGCAGGGCAAGGATGGGTGCCAGGGAGGGACTAGGAACATTTGGTTTGAACTAGGGGGTAAAGGGTAAAAAAAAGTAGCTTTCAGATTCTGGGGGTAGGAAGCCATCAGGTTCAGTTGCAATAGCTAAAAACTTCACCCTGAGAAGCACAAGGCATCTGACTTCAAAGAGGAGTAACGCTGATAAAACCTTGATGCCTGCTGGACACTGATAAGGGCTCTGAGGGGATTCTGACTCCTTCCTCTTTTAATGAGCCTTCTGACACCTTTTCTTCTTCTTCATGTATATCCCTCAGTGAACCTGCCCGCCGAGCCCCTGACCATTTTCTGTGTGGTGAGGGTAATATTTTTTCTGGTGACCTTTCTACATAAAGCTTTCATGGTACCTTCATAGTGAGTAGAACTATTGCCAGAGAAATTTTATGTAGGGTTTTTAGTGTTTATTTTCATTAAAACATAGTCCTACTGAAAAAAAAAATTATTTCTAAGTACTAAATAGGAAAGTCTGAGAAACTTGTACTCCCAAAATGTTTTTTCATTTAGAAACAAGACTATTCATGTAAAGTAAAAAAAACAACAACCTTGCGATAGATTTCACATGCTCAGAGACAAAAAAATGTGTCAAGTATAGAAACCTTTCTTAGTTCACCTTTGAATTTTTGATTTCCTCTCCTTTTTCCCTCATAGAGAACACTCTGTGTGTGTGGGATATCTTTGGAGATTGATTTTCACTTCAAGAAATAATAAAAGCACGGTTGTAAATATTTGAGTGACCTTGAAAATGCGTTGATAAATGGAGAGCATGTACTAATCACTGCTCTTTGAGGGATTGTTTTCAGCTGCCTTGTCAGGTTGGGAATTGCAACCGCTAAACCAGTAGTGGAGTTTCAGATCTCATTTCAAAGACATTCAAATGAAGAACTGCCAGTTGTGACACATGCACTTTTATTATCCTGCAATTGATTGATATCTTGCTGGAGGCCACAGTACCTGTGAGATATTATGCATCTTTTAAACAATTCCAGCTGCTTCTGCTTTAAATAGCATGGTACTTACAATTGAAAATGGCCAAAGAACAAATGATTTGTTTTTCTAATATATCATTCATTCCTAGATGTATAGATACCATGGAAGACTATTCAGGATGTACACACGAACACATGTATACATATATAACTGGGCATATATAGGGATGTTTAAAAGTACCTTTGTAGTGACACAAGCATTATAGAACCTGTCTTAAAACAGATTTTTTTTTTTTTTTTAAAGTCTCTAAAAGCATAAGAGAAAATCCTGGACAGTATATCCAAAATGAATGTTCTTTCTATTATCACTAATCATACTATAGAGAAAGTATGAGAGAATAAACTACTGGCAGTAATTGTACATGTATGTTTCCACAGTACCTTTTCATTTGTTCCGGATAATATATCCATAAAATTCTCTCTAAAATTAAATTAGAATTATATAATGGCCTGGGTCGAAAGGGACCTTAAAGATTATCTACTTCCAGCCTCCCTGCTGTGGACGGGGACACCTTTCACTAGACCAGGTTGTTCCAAACTCCATCCCATCTGGCCTGAACATTCCTGACCAGGAAAGGGGCATCCACAACTTCTCTGAGCAACCTGTGCCTTACCCTCACAGTAAAGAATTTCTTCCTAATATCTAATCTAAATGTATTCTCTTTTATTTTGAATAAGTTCCCCTTTGTCCTGTCACTACATGCTTTTGTAAATAGTCTCTAGCTCTCTTATAAGCTCCCTTCAGGTACTGGATGACCATAATTAGGTCACTCTGAAGTCTTCTATTTTCCAGTCTAATCAATCCTGATTCTCTCAGCCTTTCCTAGGAGAGGTGCTTCATCCCTCCTCTGGACTGGCTCCAGCAGGTCCCTGTCCTTCCTGTGCAGGGACCCCAGAGCTGGNCCCCAGGAGCAGCAGCAGCACTTGGTCTTGTTAAACCTCATCAGATTCCCTTGGGCCCCTTCTTGAGCTTGTCCAGGTCCCTCTGGATGGCATCCCATCCTTCAGGTGTGTCAACTGCTAATTTGCTGAGGGTGCACTCAATTCTTCATATTTTTCATTAACAAAGATATCAAATAACATTGGTCACGATATGGACTCCTGAGGGACACCACTTGTCACTGATATCCACTGGGACTCTGAGTTGTTGACTAACCTCTGGATGCAGCCATCCAACCATTTTCTTATCCAACAATCTACTCAGTGAAGCCATCTCTCTCCAATTCAGAAAAAATGATGTTGTGTGGGACCATGTTCAAGGCTTTACAGAAATCCAGAATAAATGACATTTGTAGCCCTTCCCTTGCTCGCTGATGTATTTACTTCATCATGGAAGATCACTAGGTTGGTTAGGACTTGAAGTTTCACTGTTAGCATATACTTGAGTCTGAAGTCCAACCTAATGAACAGAAGATTAAATCAATTCTGAGTAATAGAGTTGCTCTGTTGCCAGAGAATTAATACAAGAAAAATTCTTGATGAGCTGTACTGGTTAATGGCACTGGACTTTACCATCCCTGTCAAATTAAACACCATTTTGCAGTCTGCACTTCTAACCCAGAACCCACTTGGTGGCCCAAACTTTCTTGAGCCAAGAAAATGTCTTCAAGATGATTTGGTTTGATTTCAAGAGCAAAAGTGGATGCTTAATTTTTACCAGATGATAATTTCTTAAACAATTACAAACAAAAAATTATGGAAAGCTGGCTCAAGCTGTGCTCCATTCTTTGGTGAAGAATGTTTTTTTGAATGGGAAAGAATTTGGAGATCATCCACTTAAAAACAGAGGGCTTGAAATGTGGGGCTCTTGACAGTAGAAAATTACAGTGGTTTGAAGTGCCACTAACTATACATTTACACCTGTGAGGACATTTCATGCATTGATACTGTGCCAATGCTGATTTACTGGTTTTGGCTGAGGTACAGTTAATTTTCTTCTTTGAAAGTAGTGTGAAGCTGTGTTTTGTGTTTGTCCTGGAAAGAGTGTCGATAATACAGGGACATATTTATTATTGCTGAAAGTGCTCACACAGAGCTAAGGCCTCTTCTGCTCCTTATCCCACAGGATGAAAGGCCTCTTCTGCTCCTTATCCCACAGGTAAAAAGGAGTGACATGGGAGGAAATCATGTTCAAATGAAAAATGTCTACATTAAAGTAATCTCAACTAGTTGCATTGTATTGTAAAATATTCTTTGATAGATACTTTGACAGAACCGAGCAAGTTCAGGGCAAGAATTCAGAGTTCAGTGCCGACCCATTTATATCCCTGCTCTGTATGAATCTCTTGTTAAAATTTGGCTGATTCTGTTATTTGCACTATCACTTTTAAGATAATGATGCTGTCAATGGATAAGATGTGACCTTAGTTTTCAGACCAAATTATACATCACGGTTTAGTTGAAAGTTTTCTATAGTCTTGTATAAATGGGTCTCTTCAGCTCCTTCATGTAATTGCAAAGCTTCACCTCAAAGATCAAGATGTACATGAGGTCTCTTCACAAAGCCATTTTGTTTTGTATAGAATTATCTAGTGAATGAAAGTGGAGAGGTAACTGAAAGACTTCTTTTTGGAAAAGAAGAGCAAAAAATGGTTAATTCTGCTGCTTGTGAACACTCAGTGGTAAGGCTGAAGCAATCAATTTTGCCTTAATAAGCTGTGTTTGATACCTATTTTTAGTTCTGCCCCATAGGCAAAGCAGACAGAAACACACTTAGAAGAGAAATATTTCCTGCATGTATAAGACAAATATCAGTCCTGTGAGGACCTGTTTAGAGCTGCCTGGAAAGTTTATATGTACTGTGCCTGTGCAATTACTTTTTTACTACCTTTTGAAAGATCAGCTGAAAATGAAATATCAACAAAACTCATGCGGAATTTTCCATCCCTTTTCATCAGCTCTTCTAGCTAGTTTTGTTGATATAAATCTATGAGACTATAAAATAGTCTCTTTGCTCTCCCAGAACAGGTGATTGATATGTGGTAAGTGAGATCTGTGTTGCATGACCCACATGGACCTCACTGACCCTCAGGACATATGCGCTGGAGCGATGTTGTGTGCAGGCATGGTGGGCATTTGAGCTGTCAAGCATCCAGATGTCTAGATGACTGCACAGCCCTACAGTCACCAACAAAACCAAGCTGGTCTAATAATGCAAACCTGTGTGCAGAAGTAGGCAGATTTCTCCATGTGGCAAGCTAGTGAAGAATAGACAGAGACTTGAGACTGATGAGATGCGAAGGGTGAGGAGAGCTGAAACATCAGAGTGCTAATGGGAGAAATAAAGAGCCTACAGAACTCAGGGAGGCAAAAACCTCCATTAATGGGAGAGGGGAAATGTCTTATAGCCCTAATCTGTTAAAAGCAGATATACCCAAGTATGGCTTATTTCCTCCTTTCCACTTTTTAAAATGAATTCTTGCTTTCCTATACCATGTGGAACAGTGGTAGCATAGAACTATCTAGAAATACCATGTGTGCTTCATATAGAAACCCATGTTTGCAGTTGCTGCTGGTGTTAGAGTTCCAGCATTGGACCAGTCAATCCATTGCAGTGGTTTTCACATGGTGATCTAGTGTCACCTTCTGTCTGCCGATTGTACCAGAGAGCAGACATAAAATGTAGACAAAAGCACACACATATCGTTGGGCTCAACATCAACCAAACTTCTTGCCGTGCTTTACCCCAGCTGCAAATCAGCCCCTTAGAACTCCTTGCTCTCTCCCTCCTGGAAGAACAGATGAGAGAGTCAGAAAGGTAAAGCTACAAAATTCATTCATGGACTGAGATACAGTTTAATAGGTAAAGCAAAAGGCACACACACAAGCAAAGCAAAACCAGGGATTCAGTCACTACTCCCCACGAGCAGTCAGGTTTTATGCCATCCCCAGTGTAGCAGAGCTCCATCACACAAATCAGATACTTGGGTAGATAAATGCCATCATTCTCAGTGCCACCACTTCCTCCTTCTTTCCCCCAGTTCTATATGCTAAGTATGATGCTGCATGGATGGAATATTTCTATGGGTAGTTGGGGTCAGCTGTCATGGTTTTGTCCCCTCCCAGCTTCTTGTACACCCTCAGCATCCTCACTGGTGGGTTGGGATGAGGAGCAGTAAAGGCTTTTACTCTGTGCAATTGCTGCTCAGCAATAACAAAGCCATCCCTGTGTTATCAACACTGTTTCCAGCAAAAATACAAAACACAGCTACTGTGAAGAAATTTAACTCTACACCAGCACAGTCTCAAAGAAGTTTGACCTTATTCAGTCTCCACGTAATGTAAAAAAATATACTCAATGAAGAACATAGACACTCAACTGAATAATTATATTTTATGTTGTATTGTGCTAGTTGATAATTTTCAAGCTGCTCATATTTTTCTGAAACTGCATTATATTCAGGGCCAGCAAGCTGGTTTTATCCAACACAAATTCCAAACTTTGTAGACCTTCCTGCCAGATTTGTACCATATATCAGTATGGTAGTAAGTCAAACTGCTCAGTTGCTAATAAAGATGAATAAACATTTCTGCTAAACAAAGCACCCTGCTGTTTTGACCAAGAAATCAGGCTTATATTTGGGTTACATACCAAGGTTTTACTCTCACTGTCTGCATTATCTAAGACAAGGGTGCATATCTTTGCTAGTGCTTTGTTTAAGGTACCTGAGTTGAAAATGTGATCTATTATCAAAATAAAGATGAAAATAATCTGTACTGTTTTAGCGACCAGATACGTCTTTTGCAAGAATGGAAATGGCTTAGAATTTCTTTTTGGAGTGGTGAGAAGTATCCAAAGGACTGAAGAAAATTTTGCTTGTGAGTCTTACCCATAAGAGTCTTGGAAATATTGCCGAGGTAACATAAGGTTTCTGCATAGAAGGTGCCACCTTCTGATACAGCTGGAGCTGCAAGTAGCCAGACTGCCCCATGTCTATATAATGGCCTTGTCCATGCTTTTAAAATTGACTGGTTAACCACTGTTCTGAGGGGCTGAAAAAAATGTAGGCTGAATAATTCTCCACAATTTTTTCAAAGCCTTTGATTTGTGTAACTCTGCCTTGAATAGATTTCATGCCTTTTCTTTCTAGTATTAAGATACAAGATTGCCTTTGACTACATAAACTCCATTATGATATTGTCTGCTAACTGATCTCAAGTAACTCTAATTTCTCCCAGTTAGCTTTTAAAGCCTTTGGATTCTAGGTTTATGACAGAAGGGTGGCACTTTGTTTGAAACTATTGAGGCTTTCTTTGAGTATTATAAATACATCCTTGTTTGTATAAATATATATATTCAGCTTTAGATGGTCCTTCAGGAAGTTAGAATTGTTTTCAGCGGGTCAAAGCATGTTATCATACTCTTCCAACTTCAGATAATGAAATAAATTAATGAGTGCATTTAATGCCCCAATATACAAAGGTAAATGGTCTACATAGGAATTACCCTTTCTTCATTGCTGAGATGACAAACAGCTGCCATCATGGATACCAGCATGTATCAGTCTCCCGAGAGTGGAGGTATACCTAAACACCTCTGGGAGTCTGCAGTCTTCTTTTGATATAATGCCATTTAGAGTTAAACCTTCTGGTGGTTTTCACCTAAAAAGAGAACATTTGATACTCTAACAGAGAAATAGGAGTCTTCAGCCCTTAACGGGCAGATAGGCAGAAACTGTGATGGGTTCTCACAGCTCTTTCTCACAGCAGGTCTGGGTCTCTGTTTGTAGTGGGGAGGGATGGGGAGGAAGGAGATGTCTTCAGGGTCTGTGGTTTAAAAGTACTCTGCCTACTCCAGGTTTGCTATCCGATGTTGTGTTTAGGGTGCACTGATATTTGCATGTCTTTGGGAATTGTGTGCAGAACATGCCAAAGCAGAAGCAGGTAAAATCTCGTTACCTGCGTATTGAAATCTGATTTCTACCACTATGCTTTAACACAAGCCCAAAGGGCCACCTGTACTTTGTAAACATCTGAGTAGTATTAGACAGATTCATGCAGAGCAATCAGACAGCCTTCCAGAGGCTGCCAATATCTGGAGATAAGGGGTCGGTGGCTGGGTGTCGCTGTGAGCGGCACTAACGATGAGGAATGGCACGACAAGTTCAGAAGGGAAGCAGTTCTGATCTTTATTAATTAATTCATTCACCTTTTATAACCAGGTTCGCAAAGAGTGTGTTGAATGGCATAAGACAATTGGGTGCTCGGCCATCCACCCCTTGAGGGGATTGGTCAAGCTCTAAGACACTTATTCTAAAATATTAGAAAGCTAGAACCATAACAATCTTGCATAACAAACCCAGGTGCAAGATAAAGAGTTAGTTTACAAGAACCCATAGCAGTGTTTTCATAGCTTCTGTGAGAACTTCAAAGTTCTCACAGAACGCTGCAGAAAGCTGAAAAATTTCTCAACCAAAGCTTTTCAGCATCCACAGCTGGGAACTCTGGGAATTGCCAGAGAGCACCAGGAGCAGGAATGAGGAACTACTGCCTTTACTGTACTTCACAGACGTGCAAGAGCTGGGGGGAAGGGGGGGTCAGCAGGGAGGAGGGGTTGTGCTATAGAATGTATTTTATTTTGTTTTTAACAGGAAATTAATAGGCTTCGAAAACTTTAGTTTGTCTACTTTCCAGGCAGTTAAACTTTCCCATGGCCCAGCCTTACTTTCACTGCAGTCGAAGTTGTTGTTTCGTTTTGCTTGAAGAAGCCACTGATCTGCGAGGCTGCAGCAACAGAAGACAAATATTGCTCCGCTGTAGTTTTTGAGAAGTCACAGAGTGGCTGATAGGAAAGTGAGCATTTGATGTGGCTGCCCTAATGAAGACAGGAGACTGGTGGCTTTTTCTAGAGAGAAGGAGAAGATTTTAGGGGTTAGTTCTCCAAGGATTAGTTAATTTTCACTTTGACCTCTGTGGTGCTTAGACAAACAAACTCTATAGTGTTGGAGTCTAGAGGCAGATTAGCATGTTCATTAGGCTCAAGATAAGTCTTATAGGCCATCATTTTTCAGCTTCACAAAAGGCTGTTGCCGTAGCAAAGGTTTATGCGCAAGACTATAGGTTTGGGACAGGCTCCTGTAGAGTCAGGGCAGCCTACGTGGTGAAAGGCAGGGGTTCACCTTTTCTGTGTCTTTTGGAAAAGCTGTGAACTGTCATGAGTTTCCAAGCACAGAATGAAGGAGAGAAACCAGAGGATTTGAACCCTGGCACAGCATGCTGCAGCCAAAAAGCTGTTGCAGAAGGGAGATAGATAATAGCAGGGCAAAATCCTCTATAAGGTGGTGAGAATGGTGGCAACATTCATCATTTTTCAATTGGTTTAATAGAATAATCCACAATATTTCTGCAAGGAAATACTTCATAATTTAAAATTAGATTTGTGGGAACTCGGTGGGGGAAAATCCGCCTGGCAAGAAACTTTCATTTGTTTTGGTTTTGCTTTTTCTTTTTTCAAGATATTGAAAATATTTTTCAGCTGTGTGAAGTTCAGCACAGCCAAAATAAAGCCCAAAGAGAATAAAGACACCAAATAAAAATATCAAGACTCTTCGTTACAGAGCCAAAAAATGGGTCTTAATATTTTTTTGTCATCGTTGCAGTAGAACATATAGAGTAGTAGAAATGTGGGCATTAAAAGCCATGACCTTCAAGCTTGCTTGATTGTTCTTTTTTTTACTAGCACAAATAAGGAAGTGGTTACTGGTGAATGAATTTTTCAAAATAATTGCCCATTTCCACTGAATTCTTGCTGTGTTGAGCATTTTCCCATGACAAGCCTTAATTTGATTACATCATTCAAACTATCAAACCCTATTAAACATTGAGTCTTTGCCAAATAAGAATGCTGGTGCTGTATATAAAATAATTTGATAGTTTCCCTCTCAAGACCTCAAGGATGTCTGAATTTTCAAAATCCATTCATGGGTTTCATAGCAGTAGGGATAATGGTTTTAAGCTAAAATAGCGTAAATCCAAACTAGATACTAGAAATAAATCTTTATGATGAAAGTGGTAGAACACTGGTACAGATTGCTCAGAGAGGTTGTGGATGCCTCATCACTGAAAACATTCAAGGCCAGGCTGGACTGGGCTCTGAGCAACCCCAGAAGATGTCCCAGCTGCTTGCCAGGGAGCTGGACTAGAGGACATTTACTGGTCACTTCCAACCCAAACCATTCTGATTCTTCAATTTTCCTACCATCAGAATCAAGCTGCAGAAGCCAACATAATTCATAATGGCAGGTATCATAGAAATCTCATCCTGCATTTTCTTTTATTAAACGGGGGAAGAGGAAAGCAGAGAAACAGAGGTTTTGTTCAAAGACACAAAACTAATCAAGAGTGGGATCATATAAGTGTCCTGAATCCCACAGCCCAAGAAGGTTAATGAGTGTAAGTATTGGAATTGGATAGAAATTTCTCAGAAAGGACAAAGAGGTTGTGGGTGTCTGCTTGCAGTAATTACAGCTGCAGAAAAAGCACTAGTATCCACCTTGAGTGTGCCTCACTCAACATACATGAATTTACCTTCCTAGATAACACAACAATCTGAAAAATTTGTTTCCTTGACAGCTTTTTCCATTGGTTAAAGATTTACAGGAATATTACAGAAAACCCCTGCAGGATTCTGATGTGTCACATGAGCAAAAATGATGGATTTAGACAGCAGTGGTGGAATGCACCCTACCCATGCAGCACCCTGGCTGTGGTATCTTGAGCATCTGTGAGGCTTAAACTGGCCTTTGAAACTTCTTGGTCTGTAGTTCACAACATAGCAAATAGTCTGGTCAGTGAGGCAGAGACATGCACAGCGGCTGTCCGTGCTGACTTTCAGAATTACAGGAATGCGGCCATTTGAAATCTCTGCCCTTCTGTCAAGGTCCCCACATTGACTACAATGAAAGATTTTTGGCTTTAAGACAATGGTCTCCCGCAGCATGAAACAGGATGAAAGTCAAAATCTCACAGTCATAATATGGTCTGGTAGTTTCTGGTCTCCTCCAATCCAGACCTATCTAGGAAAATATTCTTAATATGATAAATAAAAATGCAAACCAATGAGAGTTAGGTCATGTGGTGAAGTTTAATTTAGTTTTATAAAGAGGTATTATAAGGGCATCTTTAAAAATTGATAAATATCTTTTATATCTTTAAGTGCCTTTAGATGAATAATGGTTGAGATTTTTACAATTTTGGAAAGCACACATGAATCAGAACCCAGGGAAACCCTTTCAGAAAAGCATTTCCATAAATATAGTACTGAAAGTTTATTTAAGAGCTGATAGATCATGTCATGTGAATACATGAATGTCCAGAATAAGATGGGTCACCATCAGCAGTGTGTGTTTTGTTCTTGTACACTACTCACTGTGCTAGAACAGAGCAGCATGTGCTCAGTGTGTGTTGTTGTTTCCCCACGTGACTGTTGATAAATATCTCAGTTTCAACAAGTCCTTGGAGATCCATCACTTACCACAGATGAACACTTTAAAAAACCCAGAAAATGACAGGCAGAATTTTAGACACATTTATTTTTAATGCTACCTGCTAACACACTTTAATCATCTTCAAAATATTTATTTTGAATATTCAAAATTCTTGTTCAATATTCAGTATTTTTTTTGTCTCACAATTAAGTAGCGTATTTCGACATTCACAGGAGGCAGCATGAGTTTGTCAAAGAGACTGACACTCAGCTGCAGCCTTTCTTGGGCCATTTTTTGAAAGGACATTTCTGCTGGAGGAATAGATTCTGTGTTGCTTTGAGAGATCTACTAAAATAAAAAAACTGGCTCATGGAACCATGTTGCTTGCTTACTTAATGCCTAGTATGGCTTCCTAACACTAGATTAAAAATAGCAGAACTTGGCTTTATATATGGAAATACAAATTGCCATCGTGAAGGGAGCCTTTCTGCATTGGCGGTGTTATTTTGAATAGATTCTTTTATTAGTGAGGTGTTACTTGGTTTGGGTTTCTTGGGTTTTGGTTTTTATTTTTTTTTTATTACAGCATGAAACTCAAAAAGGCGTTGGCTTTTATTTTATGAGGAGGAACAGAAATGTAGATGGTGATACCATCTAAAACTGCTGGAAGCAAAGTGAAGGCCAAAACTGCATTATTAGGGTTCTAAAGTTAGACATATATGTTTTCATTTCTGTTTTGGCTTTTTCATAAGTGTACTCACATTCAGAGTGCTGAGGGCCACCTAATTGCACTAAGACAAATGTAGGTTGCATTTCTATATATCCATGCTTTCCTGCCAAAATGTAGCTGTCCTGTCCTTGCTATCTGCAGACAGAAAACTAAGGTAGATGATATCTTGGCACTACTTAAAAATAAACGTGTTTTGCTGAAAGAAGCATTCAGCTGTGCTCATACAATCCATTACCTGTGTCACATATGTATGAGTACAGTATTAAATGTTTTGAATCTAACTTTTTCTCGCAGGATTAGAGCCTGAAACAAAGTGGAATTTTCACTGTGTACTTGGATAAGATCATATTCTCTTTCACCCTCAGAAAAATTGAGTAAAGACCTCAATAAAATTTTTCTAACCTCTAATAATAACTGACTGCTACTAAATGCAAATATCAGGAAATTTTTCTTTAAAGATCAAATCCCTTCATAATATGTTGACTTAATTAAAATATAACAGCACCCTCTAAGATGAAAGAGGCACAATGTGACAACAGTAAACTTGGAAAATGTTGTTGAAGTACATTTGTCTCGAAGGAGGAGGTTAAAGAATTGCTGCAATATCCTGGACTTTCATGTTTGTTGTTAAATGCAGCAGAATAAGCAGGCAGGTAGGGTGAAGAGAAACCAAACCCTTCTTCTAACTTATAATGCTGTACCTTCAAATTGAGACTGCATTTTGCTAAGTTTGGCAAGTCAATATTTCTGTTTCCATCCTATAGAAAGTTATGGGGAAGGGCTATTCAAACATCCTGATTTCCATATTCACAAAAACTTATGGGCATAGAACATGGCTCTTTATGTCATCAGTTTCCTCTTTTGTGGCCTACCACCAGCTAAATCACATATGCTTTTTGCTTCTGAATAATAATTTTCTGCTTGATTGGTGGGAAGAGGTGCCAAAAAAGTAGCATGAGCCTGGTGTTCATGGGAGCCAGGAGGTAATGAAGACACACATGCAGTGTCAGCAAGGGCAGTTTACAGTGTCTAACTTGGAAGACCAAGTTGAGAATGCCTTGAGTTCCTGAATATCAGAGCCAAATGGGCTTCATCAGGTGATTCAAGCAGATCTGACCTCCCAACTTGCCCAAATTGCCTTAGACCATGCGATCCATTGACTCAATATGAAGAAACTAAATTTCCACATCCTTGCTCTACCTCACTGATGGTTTGTTAATGGAGTGCTGAATATCACTGGTTTTAAAACCTTCCAATGTTTCTGATACCCCTCAGAAGCACTTTGATAAAGATTCACAGGAAGTATTTTAGGGTGGCAAAGGAAATTGTTTCACTTCAAACTAGACTCTTCAAAGAATATATGAGCACACTCACTTGGTATGTGTCTCATGGGCAATATTCCATATGGCTGAATCTGTAGAATCCAGCAGGCTTAACACAGTTGTAACAAACGACCACAATAAGGATGAAGTATTTCCATTGGTACATCTTTTTACCGTCTCCTCGTCCTGTGTCTTCTCATCATGTCAAGCAAATGTTAGATTTTTAAATAAAATAATAAAAAATATGACAATATTAGTCATGTTCACACTGAGAAAATAGTAATTCAAAGTAGCCTTCGACTTTTTGAAAACACTTATTTCACTATTTCTGAGCAGACTAATATATTACTCTCTATCAAGGAATTGAATTTTGGCTTGGAAACAATGACCTTGCAGACCACTGTATATAAATCAATGCTTGAGAGTGGTTTTCAAGCCTGATCTTCTGCTGTGTTCAGTTTATACCTCTGATCAGGAGATAATGCAGCTGTTTTAAGCAAATACAAGAGAATAGTGGAAATCTCTGCTTGATTCATGGCAATATTAATAGATTGTACTACTAATAGAGCAGGATGTTTTGTATCTGAGTGGGTTGTTCCTGAGGCGTCTGTGAGTTGGAACAGAGACTCCAGAGCAGCAGAAGTAGGAGGGGTGTGAGAAGAGAAAATGGACTGTGTAAAAGCATAAGAGATTCTTTAAAGTATGAAATAGATTTTATCTCTTCTGTTTGCGTTGTATGGCACACAATACTTTAAGGAGGTGGCTGAGCATCAGACTGGAAGGTGTCTAAGCAGTGAGGGTCACTTCCTTGCTGATAGAGCATATTCATGTCATCTGTGTGGGGAGGGGCACCCGCTACGGTCCAGAGCATTAGAGATGTTACTAACAGGGACACCAGTGTTTATGGTCTCAATAGCGTCCAAAACAATGTGAGTTCATTCTACAAATATGCTGGATAGGAGCAATTCACAATCAAGAAGATCACCTTCTGCTCTGTCCGCAGAGCAGAGAATATTCCTAACAGTTTCTTCATTTGCTCTTCATTTTCAGAACATATTTCCCTCATTCTCCCACAACCCTATGCACAAGATCGTGTAACTTATTTTCAGGGAGTGGTAAAATTTTGTTGTTCATAAATGGGTCCCCAGCATAGAAGAAATGTTCGTGTGCCACGTCTGCTCTTGTATAGTAAAACATTTCTGCTTTAAGGTGTGCTTTAGCTGGGTGAAAAATTATAGCAATAAAACTCACTAGATGTGTTCCTACATGTCACAGAATCCTTTGAGAGGAGCATAGGCACTGTGCAGATATCTCCATATCACTCCCAGAATAGAACCCAAATTATTAATAGATAAACTGTAAATATATACTCTTCATATCACTTTTCAAGGGGGTTTCTGCAATTATGAGCAGAAAACCTGTATTCCAAACCATGTTTTGGAATGAAAAATCTGATTTGAGGTGCAGTTCTCCATAGCATTTAATATTTGCATCTCATGAACTCATATCTGTTATATTTGAACTGTGAGATCAGCCTTGACATTATGATGTGAAGCATGGGAAACTGCATCTACTGGTCTGGGAGAACAGAAGAATTTAATTTCTATTTCCAGTCACTAATGAGGAAAAGCAAAGTTAAAGTGCATGGGTTCTGTCAGGAGTAGATGACCAACAGTCTCAAATCAGTAGAGAAATTCCCTGGGATGAATCTGGGATATGTTTCCTTTGCCTCTAGAAAAGTGCAACAAAAACAGCTTTTGTTCTTAGCTCTTCCAAGTTCAAGCTCATAAAAGGGAAGTTACAGGAGGGTAGTTGACAGGGTCTGTGGTGTCTACCCATTCAGATGGATTTGGGGTGTGGGAGTTCTTACTGTTACTGTTGTTTTTGTAATGCTCTGCTACTTCTGGCATGTCTTTGGAGCTCACAGCTAATTGTGCACCCAAGGGGAATAGGAAATGCATAATTTTTGGATACAGTAGTTTAGACATGTTTTTTTAACTGTTCAAATTTCTCTGTATAGTATGTGTTCCATCTCGCAGTGTAGGATGTTATTGTATGTCATCTGTCAAGACAGCACCAAGTAAAATTATTTTAGCTTTTAAACTAGTCATAAATTTAGTAGCTGCTAGATGTTAGAAGGACTTTTTTGTTGTTGTTGGTTTTGTTTTTTTTTTTAACATAGTTGCCCCCTAAGGGACAATTTAAAGAAGCTCTCTGGAAAAAAATATGTGTCTTAGTATACTTATCCAAAGGCACTCTGAGTTCTCCAGCTGGCAGTTGGAGAACTATCATCAAGGAAAAACTGGAGGACAAGTTACCAAATGTTTAAAGCTGACTCTTGAAGGTAAATTTTTGTCTTTGGTTGAAATTATTATTATGAAACTGAATCTGGAAGCTCATTTTTGCAACTATCTCAAAAAGAAAAGTTCAGATTCTGTTTTCGTTAAGTAAGAAAAATAGGGACTGAGAGAAACACACGTGTTGTTTTCTTATATGTCAGTGAAAGTTTAGGTCTTTTAAAGATGTATTTTTCATTTGGAATTAAAAGGCGACCATGTAATCCATAATATAGCCATTCTAGTCACTGTACAACTTGTCCTATCACACCGCTGTCTTTACTGCTTGGTGAAAATCAATCCCGAATGGAAAGAAGATGGGATAACTTAGCCTGAGCTCTTCATGTTCCATTGGTGGAAAGGGAAGGGATAACCTGAAGAGGAATTCACAGCCACATAGCTGTCTCCTTTAGTGGAAGCCTTTGCCCCTGCTTGGTCTGTTCAGCCCAGAGGTCACAAATTCCCTGGAACTGTTGCAGTTAGACAAAGTCCTTGTCTAACTGTTAATTGGTATAAGATATGGTATCTTTCCCTGGTTAGACAATGGCCCATTTTGGCTTTCAGTGGCCTCTCCTCGTTTACTGGAGCTTCCATCGTATCTTAATATCTGGTTATTTTAATGAGGTTCGGATGCACTGCAGGAAGACCTTCCAGCTACCTGTAGGAAGCTCAAGGTAATCAAGAATGTCCGCGCAAAAACAGAGGTGTCAATCATAGGATCATAGGTTCAGTTGGTTTGTAGCTGTGTTACCAGAAAAATACTTGCCTTCTCCTTCTTGAGCTAAAACATGTTTAATAAAGTCTATAAGAATCTTTTATATTAAAAAAATGGATGTGATAATGACAAAAATACAACAAATTATCACTAGAAAATCATAATTTCCAGCATGAAATCACCCTCAATGAAGACGATTTTTTCCAGATGTATTTATTGGGAATTTCCCTTGTTGTGGCCTATGTCCATTTCTCATCTTTTCACCATGCACATCTGAGAAGACTCAACTCAATCTCCTCTATAATAACTGATTAGGTAGCTGAAGACAGAATTTAGATTCGTCTAGTCTGAACAAACCCAGCCTTTTTTTCTCAGTCTTTTCTTGTACATCAAATGAGGCAGAATGGGGTACATTGGTAAGGTGCCTGTACAGGTGATGAGGAGTCAGATTCTCTGGGCACAAAGCATAATACACCAAAATACCTACCTAGGTGCAGACAGAATTTAATATAAATAATTATTCAAATAAATTATTATTTATAGCATTTATAGTTTAATAGCATATAACATTTGTTACTTATACTTTGGTGATAGCAGTTTATAAGACCTCAACTTCTCTTTGCCTTTCACACACAAATCATCAGTGAGTTTGTCTATGAAAGTAAGGACTGTGGTGATAAAACAGATGAAGGATGTAAATATAAGAAAATAATATTGATGGAAGTGGCAGATGAACGACTGTGTATCAAACTACAGTAGCAAAACGGTCTCTGAATGTTTTATAAAGTTTCTCTCCATATAAAAAAGTACCAGACAAGACTCCCCTGAAGCACAAGCTCCATTCAAGTGACTCCCAGTTGATTATGACAGCAAATATCACAAAAGTGTGTTGGAAGCTTTGGGAACAGAAGAACCTGAGACACAAAACTTAATGGTGAGACTCTTTTCATAGCAGCTGAATTCATGGGTCATTTGTATTCCAAGCAATGAAGAAATATGTTTCTTGCCCTGGGTTACAGGGAAGCCCTCGTGTGTTGGGCTTGTTTACTTGAATCTTGCATGTCGGTATGGATTTCACCCTTAGATACTCAGTCACTTTAACAGATGTTCTGCTGATTCTGAGCAATGAGGATGGCCAAAGCAGAGAAAAGCTATCAACAGTTAGCAATTTCGTCTATGTGCCATAAATTATAGAAAAATCAGACAATAAAAATGCAAACACCTAGAATTTTGCTCAATATTCTAAAGTGTCTTTTCAATTATTAAGATTTTTGAAAGACAAAATAGAACATGTTTCTTAAAGAAAAAATGTTTAATCTGTCAAATTGATTTTAACATTTTATTTTGAATCATTTTAAGCGATGAGACTTCTCTCATGATGGCTATGTCTTGAGAAACAGCAGGCAGTAAAAACTAGCTTGCAGATGAATGTAAAATTTAGAAAATCGGGATAAAGTCTCTAATGTTCGATTGATTCTCTTTTAGAATGAAAAAGTTCCAAACAGTCTAAATGCTAATTTATACTGATCACAACCAACTTTTAAAAAACTCTGTTTTCAATAAATATTTCCCGCCACCAAACCCAAACAAGTTCTTTACATTTGAGCTAATATGTTGTGTCAGGCTCTGGTCCAATGTAAATTCGCTCGAGTTAGAAGCCTTCAGTAGAGGGGCTGAATAACAAACACTAACAGAGCCAGGGATCATCATATTTAACTCTCAGGCATTATATAACATCAAAAGAAATACCTGGATTCTTCAACAGAGGCTTTGTTTAAAAAAATATGTATGTGTTTGGTGAAATCTTTTATCACTCCTCAAGAACACACTTTGGCTTTGGAGGAATATTTGGCAGGATTTTTTATTGGTTTAAATGCGTACATGACTGACATAAATTACTATAATTAATGTTCCATCATTTCCCCTCTGGTTACAGGGGAAAGAAGCAATATCTCTGCTCGTCTTCTGCATTACATAAAAGAGTAGGATAGTCAGAAATGTGTTAGAACAGTTCCCAGTACGGGTGCAGGGACATTCAGTACTGTGCTGCCTTGCAATGGCTTTAGGGCAAAGTTTGGTATTTTTGGACTACAAGAAGGAACCTCATTTACTCTTTTCCACAATTACTGATATGCAACATTCATATAAGGTATTAATGGTAATAAAGGGTTTGCCCTGAGAGGTGCTGAGCTCTCTGGACTTGTTTCAACCATGTGCCTACAGTCAAGAGGAGGAGTAGACTCATGGCCTTCAGCTTAACTATTCTGATGAGTAGAACAGCACACCCACAGCCCTCAGGTAACTTGAACAAATTAGATCTTCAATAAAACGATTATGAGCAATCAGGAAGAAAGCTGAAGGGGAAGCAGGAAATAAGCTGACGTAGGGCTGATTTAGAGTGGGACTGAATGTAGCTCTGATCTGAGAAGGAGAAGGGACTGGTAAACTGGTGCAACCACACAGTGTGAACTGTGAATCCAAATGTGAAGTTGTTTATATCTGAATACATGATAACTGTATATAGGACAAAGCAGAAATGCTTGGATTGATGGGAAAGGAAGCAGGCTGACACTCCTGTGACAGATGAGGGAGTGCTGACAACTCACTTTTTATCTGCATTTCGTTAAGAGAAACGATATTGAAAAGGAAAGTGTATTTATAGTTATATTTCCATAGAATAATTTAGTTCAAAATTAAATGAGAAAAAAACTTGACTAGCTTCCCTGCTATTCAGGACAGATTTGATTTCTGGGGCATTGGCTCAGTTGTTTCACAGGGGAAGAGCTTGCATGCAAGACTGGATGTGTATGATAGGAATGGTAAACACACAAATAGTAACACCAGATGTAGTCTCACACAACTCCACAGTCAGCATACCCAGTCAGTTCAAGCTGCTGAAAAGTAACCCGACAACAACAAAAAGGGAATCAAATCAACAACTTAACTTGGTTTGAGGTGTAGCTGCTGAGTGCTGTTGCTGACATGCAGGGAGGGTGTGGCTGTGCAGCAGTCCTGTCTTATCTTGGCTTACTGTGTTCTGTAATGGTGGGAAACGTGGTCAAGATATTAAATATTCTTATCATCAGGACAAAAATTTGGATTTCATAAATGTATTTGGTTGTGCATTGAATTAATAATGCCTAGTAATTGAGAAAAAATGTATATCATGCCTTATAACTGACACCAGACATTCACGAACTAATACAAAGAATTTCTAATGAGCTGCTTTCTTATGAAATCACAGTGCTCGACGTGGCTGGAAACTAACATTTCCATCCTGTGGGTAATTTGTTCCATTTAAATTAGAACAGATAGTAAAAGTTTCCAGTGAAACAAAACTTTTCAAACATTAGAATTCCTGCCTCATGGAATATTCGATGTTGAGGACATCAGATGATGATGATGGCGATGATGATGATGATAATGATGAAGAGCAATGAAGTTGCAGGAGGGCAAAGATGTTCATATTCATTTTTCAGATGAATTAAATTATACACTGTGGGGGATTTTGCAATATTAAGACAGTAAAAATATTAACTGATGGTCAACTTGAAATATTTATACTGTCAGACATATCTTTTCCTCTACTGAAACAGCAACATTATTATGATCAGACTAAAAGTATCAATCAGCATGTAATGTTTAGTTTTCGATGAAACTGCGCTTTGCTATGGACAGAAACTCTGTCACTGTATTTCTGGTCTTCTGACCATAACAGAAAGCAGCCAGGGGATTCACCAGAATCTGTACCCTGCTGCAGACACTGCCAGAGAAGCAATCCTTCAAAACAGGGTATTTAATGATCTTCCAGTAGCTATTTTATTGTTACTTTATAGTACTTGTTTTACATTGAAAGTCTTCTGATTATATTGCTTGGTTAAGGTTGTGGATTTCTGCAGGAAAGATAAGAAAACACTAATTTAGTGGTCTCACTTTCAAAACTCAAATAATTGTCTTATTTAAAACTGGACATACATAAATGGCAATCTACAAATGCAACAGACCATGAACAAGAATACATCTCTAGAAGAAGAAAACAGTGGGGAAAAGACATGGAATGACTTTGTTATCATACTTTTAGCACTACAAATCCTTTCTTTGCATTTTTTATCTCAAAGCTAGTGAGAACAGAGAGCCATTTCAGGACCTCAGCAAGAGTGCTGCATTCCCATCCAGGCTTTGCTTTTAAAACAACGTATAAGAACAAGGTGGAGACTCCCAGGGAGATCCCTCATGTCTTATGAGTCATGAAAAGAAGTCTGAACTATGAGTAAAAAATTGAAGAAAGTGGGATTCCCTACTGTAGGAAAGGGAAGACTGAGAAAAAATATAAATGTGTAAATGTAGAAGGTTGTGGAGGGAGGTGGAGGAGAGGCAAGAGATCCTGTTTCAAGTACCTTTTAGAACCTATCTGATGTGGTAGACACAAACTGCAGCAAAGGAGATTAATAATGCACACTGGGAAAAGGTTTTGGAGAACAGAGCAACGCAATGGAAACGTTTTTGTAGGAATACTGCAGAGATTCCCTGATTGAAGCTTTGTGAGAACAGGTTGGGCAGATATCTGGCCAGCTGCCATGGGCAGGACCAGGCAATATCTGCAGAACCCTTCCATTCCTTGTCTCCTTCTGCAAGTCTGTGATTCCAGACTATAGGTGTGGCTTCCCCTGTCCTTGGGAATGACCAGTACACGGAGGTCTGTCTCATTCTCTGTTCTCTTCTGTCTCCTAGAAAACCAGACAATGCCCAGTCAGAGGCAGATTTTGATGCAGAAATGAGTTTTAGAGGGCATGTAAAAGAAAAAGTGTGAAGGTATGAGAGAGCAAAGGGAAAGGATAATGTAAGCTTGGAAGCTGCAGCACCAGCAGTATAGCAGGAGCATCAGGGTGGATAGTTGAGCGTAGTTGCAGTCAGCGTATCTCTGTAGCTTTCACGAGCTGCTGTTGCTGCTCATGCTTCTATTTGTGCTCTGAACCAAACTAGAGGGCAAATGGCCACCACTTCTCTTTGGGCTTTATGACTCTGTAATGCCAACTCATGTCCACATAGCTCATGGTGTATGGAAAGTGGGTGTGTGGCTGGGCTTCCGCAAGATTTTGACATGCCCTGCCTCTGTAAATCTATTAATAAAAAGGTGCTGGAGCCAGAATTTTCAGTAGTCGTAGGGTATATTTTCCTGATTTCAGTGGACAGCAAGTTTTTTTTATCCAGGAGATTCATCATCTGTAAAATTCCTAGCATCAAGGGATGTATAAAATGTTGTTACTGTTAGCTTGAGTACTTCACTGTGAGCTGGATTGTAGCTTTGGTTTTAGGAGGCTGGTGTTTTAGGCAAGTTAGTTATGTGTTTACTTCAGTTTCGCATGGTTTTCTCTACTATGCACTGACATTGTAAAATCCAGTAGACAAAACTTTGCAAAGCATTCTACAATGTGTAGGACATTTCCACATGGGATTCCTTTTTTAAATTTTATTACTCAGAATATATCCCTTTTAGCAAGGAGGCAAGATTTTGTGCGAGAAGGAACTCTTTGTTTCCCTTCATAATGCTCATACGATCATTTGAAGATGAAGATTTCCACTTAGTACTTGGTAATTAGATAGACAGACTCTTTAAAAACTATTAGAACCACAATGGAAATGTCAAGATGCTCAGATGGTGAAAACGGACATCTCTCAAATTCAAGAAAGTCATGTGTTGTGGAAGGCCAAATTTGATTATTAACAGAGCAATTATGTTGCAATATCCACAGTCAAATAAAAAGATCTGGATAGCTACTGAAGAAAATTCCTATAGTCCGTCATCTGTATTCCAGGAAGGCTGGCTATTGGTCCAGAATGACAGTGGAAATGAATACTTCTCTAAAGATTAAGAGCCAAAAAGGCAGATATTTTTTCCTTTAAAGCATCTGATTTTTACTCCAATATTTTCAAAATTACTGAAAGAATTAATTCCGGAGGAAATTATGCCAAATGTAATGATCTGGTAGCAAATTGGAAGGAAAAGTGTTTAAGACTGCCAAATGGATATAGCAGAACAAATTTGCTAGACTGGTAAATGACTGCTCGCTCCATCAACATAACCAGTGAAGTCCTGATCAGCATTCACAGCCAATGGAGGCAAAATGCCTACAGGTGGAATTTATTCTCTCAAAGCAGGAGAACTGTTCTTGTTGCTGTCTGTGAAGCTGTGTAGGTAACACTGCAACCAAGGGCTTTACAAATGGCTGCATAGGCCCAGGGATGGGCTGTGGTGCGCAGGGGGGACCCAGGACAGCCACAGACAACCATCCATTCCTTCCATGCATTCAGTGCAGCTCATCCAAGCCAGTTTCTTTAAATTCCAGTGTTTTCAATGTTTTTAAATGCCTCCACAAAAGGCAGGAAGAGTGAATGAATTTTGTTCCTGACTGTATGAGCCAGCCTGATGAAGAGAATCTTATTAAATCATTAGAATATTATTTAGAATCTTAGCCACAATTGAGTCTCTTCATAGTTACTTAAATAAACACAATTTTCCTGCTTCTTGCACTCTGGCAGCTGGGAGCAGGTGCTAGTACTCTGTAGGGACTCGTAACCTCATTCCTTGTTGTGTTTTTTATTTCTATTGGAACAAGTATTTGCTTTCATCCTGAAATAATTTGTAAAAACCTGGAGGGTGTTCTTTAAATGTACAGAGTCTAGGATTGTATGTGTTTTGCCTGATACTAATTATTTTCTCAGTTTGTCTTGGCAATTTGCTGTGGTAATGTGTTTACCTTGAATTCCCTGCTGGCTATGCTGTGGAAGGAATAGGCACACAGACAAGTTATCAGTAGCAAAGCAAATATATCAAGTCAACTACATTCCATCAGCATATTAATTTCATTAGCATATTAAAGTTGCTATGCCTCAAATAGAAATAGGTCTGATGAATTTGGATCTGGTTTTTAAAACCTCAGTATTTATTGTTTGACTGACTGGATATTTTGGTTCATGTCTACTACAAGGTAGGGGTTGGAGTCATGCATGAAAACTGGATCATGCTTTGGTGCCAGACAGCCATACACAGCCTGATTTTACCAACATGTTCCCTGGTTCTGCTCTTTTTATGTGTCTTTGGGTTTTGCTTATGTGAAGACAGAATACTTGAGTTATTCAGTCATGACAGATCTTTTTCCTCAGTCTGATAACTTGATGAGCTATGCCTAAATAAAAGAAAAAGAACATGCATTAAGGTTCTCAAGAACTCATAATTATCTGTGTAAAAGTTTGTATAAAGCAGTTTTCTTGCATCAAAGCCTTCCCTTTAAAAATAAAATTTATTACATCTATCAATAGTGTGTCACACTTAAATACAAATAGCACTCATCTTTAAAATATGATGGTTGTCCTTTCAAAGTAGGAAATATCAGGCTCATCACAGATATTTTTTCTGTTGGTAATCAGTGGTCTTCTCTAAATTACCTCCATTTACGTAAAGCCTCACTAATTTATAACAGCAGTTTACAGATTAGATTATTACATTGAAATGAAAAGTGTCAAAGCAAGGCTTGTAAGATAATTCTGCTTTGTGGCAATGCTGCACAAACAGTGATACCTAATATGATTTAAAACCACAGTCAACAGATGCGTTTCTAAGATCCCAGACTGCTTTTGTCTTAGGCATATCAAAGCCATATTCTTTATTTTGCTTGTAGAGTGGTCTTATAGAAATGCACATATTTTGAAGGTGGAGACAGAAAACTTTATTTTATTATACTGCCACTTATTCAGCTATGAATCATTTGCACTATATGCTCAATACAATTTCAGGGAGATGAAGTGGCAAACCAGAACCAGAATCTGTAGTAAAATCACAGCCCTTTCCAAGCCAAATGGAACTTCATTGAATTTTATCCCTTTTTCCTTGTGTTGCCTTGAGAGGCAAGGCATTTTGGTTGCTAAGGTAATTATTGCAATCTTGTCCCCTAGAAAGTACATTCAAGAACTTTGAGAGGAGAGAAGCCCTAGCACTCCAGCCCTGAAGCAAGAGATGTCTTGAAGGCACTGGGCTGTCTGTTGGCTAAAAAACTTTGAAAGTGTGTGTCTCTGTAAAATTAACCAATAAATAATCACTAGAGAAATGAAGATGAAGTCTTCAAAATCACATCTGAGAGTCTGTCTTTAAGTTAGCTTAAGACTGATGACACAATGGCAGCTCTGTTTCAATAAATCTAAGTCGGCAGTGGTGGCTGTTCGGTGCAGGCCAGTTTGTTAACAGGATGATGCCACCAGACCTAAGGATGACCTGAGAAAGGTCTTCTGACTTGCAAGTAAAAACAGACAACCAGGTTTCTAAAATCATGCCACTCAATACAAGACACTGAATGCCCCCTCTGTGGTATGCTGGACTGCATTTTTCCTGTTTTCTAATTTCTCTGTTGACTAAAATATTCTCTGTTGACAATGCTACATTCAAGTTGGAGAGTCACCTACATATTTGGGTTTTTGCTGTTTTCATGGCTGAGTGTCACTGAAAGTTAGCAAGAGGGTGTGGGGGGTAAAACAAACAAGCTAACCTATTTTCAGAAACTACTTATATTGCTAGGTTTGTGGGACTATTATTCAACATTTGCATGTCAACAGCACTCAGTTGTTAGCAGATAGTCAGAAAAGACCAGAAAGTTTAAAATAAACTTTAAACACTGCAATTTGAATTACTTACCAAAAAATATCCACTCTTTGGTACAATGGAATCAGAGCCAGAAAATTTATCCTAAGACAGGATGGTGGTAAATTTAGAGAAATCTTGAAGATATTTGCAAGATGTTTTTCAAAATACTGTGGTCGGAGGATTTTATTTTGTAAAACTAAGACAGACTGTCTCTCGTTTGAAATGCACTTTATAATTAATGTTGTTACGTGTTATGTCTGATGCAAAAAATGCCTGCACTTTCCCAATAGTTTGATAAATGATGGGGCAATCTAAGACAAATTTTCTTATGGGTGAACTCAGAGAAGTTTGCTGATGACTTCATTTTTCTGGATCACAAATCAAATTGTTTTGAAAGGCTTTTGTGTCTGCTTTTGAGGAAAGTATATTGTGGTTGTAACAATTTACTCTTCAGCTCTAGAGGAAAAAATATGGTTCTGAAAACCAGTATTTGCTATGATTCCCTTCTGGGTTTTGGTTTTGTTGCTTGTTTTTCTTGGGGGTGGGGGAGGTGTTTCACAGATGGGTTTTTATGCTTTAATAACCCACTTTGGTGACAAATGATGGTATATCTGGACAATACTAGATATTTTACGGTCCATTGGTAGGTTCTGTCTTCTATAAATGCTTCTGGTGGCCTCTAAAAGCCACAGGAGAAACATGCACGTGTGGCACCATGGGGGTGTTATTCCCTGTGTCACACATGCAAGCAGACACAGGCCAGCTGGAGCTCTCCTCAGCCTGGGACGATGCCAAGTGGGTGAAGCTTCTGTTTCACCTCCTCCACAGATGCTCTCTGTGTGACTCATCTGGCAGCAGGGCTGCATCTATAGTCATTTATGTCCATCTGTCTTATTCAGAAAGCATGGGCATGCTGAAAAAAAATTTTAATCTTTTATTCTAAAAATATAAATCTATATCTCTATCATGTACTTATATGTTAATAAAATATTTCTAACTTTTGAACAGGTTTAGGGTACAACTTAGTATCCTTTTATATAAAGGATAAAGTATAAAGACTGGTTGATAGCACTGCCCTCCTGCAAAAATATGTGTCTTTTAAAGTATTCTTCAGTTTATTAATTTATGTTGTTGCAGTTTTGCAATCTGTTGGCAGTTATTTCAAGACACAGAAAACAGTGCCTGGAACACACTGTATTTAGTGCAAATGTACTGAAGAAATACCTTCTAATTAGAACAGAATACTTTAGTACAATTCTAAGTGAGAAAAAGCCCAAAACAAACAAAAAAAAAATCCCCAAACAAAGAAAAAAACCACCAAACCTCAAACCCCCAACCAACTAAAAGAATCTTGTATGTATTTTCTTCTTAAAAATAGATGAAACTTAGTGGTGGTGGTAGGAAAATAGTGACTACCCCTTCACGAAAACTGATGAGATTGCTTAAGAGGATATTCTTTTAACAATTAGTGGTTTTGTTATTGTTAGGGTGAGACCTAATTCAAGTAGGGACAGGGAAGTTAAGTAACAGAAAATTCACTTTTCTAAAGGGCTGTGTCCTCTAAATCTGGAATGCTGGTATGAGCCACTGTGGGCAGAGGCAAGGTTTGGACCAGAGCAGGCCCCATGGCAGTGAACCCCCTATCCAGAGAGTAAATGAGACCATGTCACAATGCTGCTACAATAAAAATACTTTAGAAAATAGATATTAATTCTGAAGAACTCAAATGGAGAGGGGATGTGAAGTAAATAACTCTTGATTCATGCATAGAATTAGGAAAACACAGCTGATCCTCAGTAAAATAGGAAAGGTATAACATTATTTAGGCCTTTCCCACTGGCGTTTATTTAGAAAATGGGGATTCTAGAAAATAAAAGAGATTCTCTTTTTTAATTTACCCATTAATTTAATAAGTGTTTCCTTCATCAAGTGTGGAGGGAGTGGACCTGAGTTTTTGAATGTTTCACTCCTTTTAAGAGTGAGAAAATTACTGCACCAGCCAAGTCCTGTGCTTCTGTTGTGGGAAGCAAAGTTCCCATTGAAAAAGATGGTGAAGAATAAAGTTGTCAGTAATGTTTCCCTAATTCACATGTTACATGAACTTTAAAGACAGATCTCTCGTTATCCAGCTGTCAATAATATGTGTACAGAGAGAAAGGGATGATCATTTCCATGTGTCTCTGATGCCCAGAGCAAAAATAAAGAGCAGATTCGTTGCTTTCACCCCCAATCAGAAATTACTTTAATCTACTGCTGTGTTTAGTCTCAGACAAATGAATTTTTTTTTTTTTTTTTCATAAAAATGACTCAAAAAGTTATGTGATTTTAAACTGGAACATTTCTGGTTCCGAATATGGCTGAAAAAAATGGTCATTTAACATGACGAAATAGGGAAAAGCATGGTAGAAAAGACAAAACTGTACATTAGTTCCGCTTCCAAAGGCTTTTTAGGGTGGAACAGCATGCTCAAAAGCAAGCTAATTGAGACCTAAAATTCACATGGCAAATGTGTATCATCAGATCTCTTTCTATAACAAATACTGGTGTGCATTTATTTATAAAACGTTGTGTGTAAATAATATTATCCAGGACACTTTCTAAATCTCTCACATCATCCATAACCTGAATGATTAACTACTATCATCTAGTCTAACACTACCTGTACTTAATGAACTATAAAATGAGAAAACTTAAATGTAGGTGTTTGCACTGTGATTACACCTGCCTGAGAGATTACTATTTGCAGAACTGTACCAAGATCAGGACAGGTTTTTTCATGAAATACAGTAACATAAAATTGTAGCAATTGTTCTGTGAAAAATATAGGGAAGAATATACAAAAAACTTCAATTGCAGAAGAAATACTGAAAATTATTAGGTATAGGTCATATGGAAAGTACTGTCAGCTGGATGGCCCAAAGTGAAATGACCTAAGTAAATCATTATAACAGCAGTGTTTATAACAGTTAGAGATTGAAAGTTCTCACAGTTATTGCGATTACTAGTTATATATGGTACACTGATGAAGAGAGATTCTATATTTCTCTAACACAAATGTAAGTCAGGTGAAGTTTTTTATAAGTATTCTATAGCAAGTTTAGTTGATTTACTAAATTTTAAGTATTTTCTTGCAAAATACTGCAAAATACATCCTATATATTTTTCTATGGACCCATTTTTTACCCTATGCCTCTGTCTCAAATTTTAAAACTGCTTAATTTCTTAATAGTGTTACAGTTCAAATGCCTTTAAAATATGCTGGGATGCTTACAAACTTTGAAACAGGATATTGACTTTGTTATTGCCTTTTCCCTATTGCATTTGGTTAATATGGCTTAAATTGATTTTTCAGTGTTCAGAATCTGCACACTCAATTTTCTATGGTAGATTATACTTATTTTCTGTTGTGCTTTGAAAAATATCCTAGACTTCAAAAAGGTTTGGTCTAGTCACATGGTAAAATCTGTGTGGTATTCATTACATTAGTTACTAGCCATTCAACGAAAAATTTAAAAACAAGCAAGTACAAATCAACATGTTCCAGATGGTTTTTCAATTGTAATGTCTCCAAATATTTTATGTGTTGATTGACTGAGTGAAAGCTGTAATTTGTCATGACAAGTGCATCCCACACACTCCATCACTGGCAGAGGTAAGTGCTCAGTGAAATTTTTTTATCTTGCTCAGTTTGCACACCCACACTGCCTGCACATAGAATAGAAACGACCAGATGGCTTCCTAGAAGACAGAACACACAGGATTTCCTGGCTTCTCCCTAGCAGAACACCTGCACTGGCCTATAAATATCCTCACAGGCTACAGGGGAAGCTCCACAGGGTCAGGGTACAAGCACCACACTGATGTTATCCTTGATACTAAAATGCTGCCTGGAAGGACACTGTTGGCATACAATTTGTGGGATAGCTCAGGCAATTTCCAGAATGGAAAAAGGGACATATGTTTGGATCAGAAAGAGAGTTTACAGATATAAGCTGGTCAATATTTTTTTCGAAATTAATGTGCTGGTGTAGGTGACCTCTAAATGTATGAAGGTGCACATCTCTGCCCAAAGGATCCTGCTGAATAAAGGGTGCCAGCGAGTAGACCCTGAGCCTGAGGCCAAGGAGTGCAACTGCCATGTATTCACACTATTTAGGGATAACACCTTCTGCAGCTGCTACTCATGTCCGAATAACATAACTTCTGCTTCTATTCTGGGTCCCGTGTTGCAGCTTTGCAGCCCAAAGTATTATTTAATGTGTGTTTTTCCAGTTCAAACCGTCTGAGAGAACATGAGACCTGTGCTGCAGGTCACTAGAAAGGTATGGCACAGAAAATGACCTCACAAAATCAGTGACTGGGCTGTGGCATAAGAAAGCATGGGAGCCTTGGGGGTTCAAATTCCGCCTAGAGAGAGTTGAAGGAGTGTGGATGGTGTGGTAGAGGGAGCCAATCTCACTGTCTCCATGCAGACTTGGAAGCAGACCTCAGGGTGAGATGTAATTAGAAAGCCTTCTAGGCTGTGCCTGGGGGAGAAAAAGCACTACCAGGTAATCAGCGTGGACAAGCAAGGCTCTGTGTGTGGTATCACCTCTGACTGACCCGGACAGTTACATCCTAATGATTTGTGTTGGAGCAGAATTATCATGTACGTTTTAAAAGGGGAAACTGCTCTGTACACTCTTCTGTGTAACGCTGCTTCCTTCACACAGGGTTACTGTTTTTCCCGAGCAGTGTTATTGTATGTATGAGTTTCCCAAGACCTTTCCCCTAGATGATTTTAAAGTTTTCACTTAATTATTGAAATGCACAGTGGTTGGTTGTGTTAGAGCAACTTTTCCATAGCTGCCAAGCATCTGCTGTTGTCATTCATATATCTACATATGGCAATTCAGCTTATGTAAAATTGGAGTAAGTTGGATATTTACAGGCAATGCTGACTCTGGAACTCAAGCACCGAACCTGTTTGCATATGTAGAGGCCTTCTGACAGGCCCCAGCTTCCAGAAAGCCTTGGAAATTCCAGACAGAGCCATGGTAACCCTATTTTCAGAGAGATGGAATGGTGACAGATGAGCATGCCAAATGCCTTAATCTTTGCATATGTTGGCTTTTTTCTGTTTAACTTTATGTAATTAACTGAACAGTCCCCATATTAGTTCATTTAGTGTCATGAGAATTGGTATCTTCCTC
Organism: Struthidea cinerea; assembly: GCA_013397865.1. Taxonomy (NCBI): domain Eukaryota; kingdom Metazoa; phylum Chordata; class Aves; order Passeriformes; family Corcoracidae; genus Struthidea; species Struthidea cinerea. Next base: position 44,698 of record VZTI01003716.1, read on the forward strand.
TCATATCAGTTGCAGCTGTCCTTTCCTGGTTTGACTCCAGTGCACACACTGTACTTCTTGCAGTGACTCATATGCTGAAAAATGTCGTAACCACATGAAAAACTCAGAAATTACCTAGAGAAAGCACACAGATGCAATCAGATATGCCAGTGGTAAATGATACTCAACACAGACCAAAAGAGCACAGAAAGCCAAAAGGTTTCACTAACAGTGGAAATGAATGGGAGCAAGCTGAACTTTTCCTATTCATTAAGAAAAACTGACCTGACTCATATAGATCCTTCTATCTGCAAATTACTGTAGGAGCAGTTGCAGTGAGGCAAATAATGGTCATATGAGTTTGCATCATACCTCCTGTGAACCAAACTCAGGGTGGAAATTAATTAGAAAGCTTATTTTATTTCTTAGATTCTTGAAACTGCTCTTCATTATTCATAGGAAATAATACGCATTCCAGTGGCCCATGCAGCATCAAAAATTAATCTGCCAAATTTTGTCACTAATTTTTCTTGTCTGAAAATATCAATTGTGTTTTCATATAACAATAGGCATTTGTTTAGAAATTGAGCTGTAGCAGGTGATGCATTTCTGCTTCAAATGGCAACAACAGTCTCTTCACAGTCATTCAAATTTTCTTGCAAATTCACGTCTCATATGACTCAGTCTACTGAGTGTGAAACCTCCTTACAAACTATAGAGGGCAGGTGAGGATTGTGAAGCTGTGGCTGGACTTGTACACTCAGTGTTTGAGCGCCTGATACGAGGTCTTTTCTTATATGTATCCAAGCCAGCTCTTTCTTCCAGATGGCAACTTGTCCTCTCTCCCTCTGGTGAGAGATGACTTCTTAGCTTTCAAATGCATTCAGGAGTTCATAATCCAAGATAAGAAAAAGGAAACGCAGGTGAAAGTTGCTTAGTAGAGGGAGTCTAAAATCAAATACTAACAATGCGAGTTATGTAAAAGAAAGACTGTTGTTTAAGTTTCTACCTTTCTTTTGTTTTCCCACCATCAGAGTTGAACTTGTGTCAACAATTCCCAAAGTATTAGTAATTCCACTGTTCACTCTTGTTTGATATATGTCATACATTTTGTCTTGCTCTCAATGCAGTATATTGTGGGTTTGGGTGGTTTTTGGCCTTCAGATTTAAGGATTGCAAGCTGCAGAGCTCTACAGATAGATGCAATTAGAGTGCTGAGTGGGGAAGCAGCAGAGTGTACACTGACTCTGCCCTTTCCAAATGGCTAATGACAGTTATTTTGCAGTGATTGCAAACATTGCATTCAGAGAAAGAGTGAAATCAGACCTGTCATTCAGGTATTGTATAATCATCTAGAAACATAACATTTAACTCAGTAAATAACTTATTTACAATATAGTGCTGGGGAAAAAAAAAAAGACACAGATGTTTAGATCTTTTAGATAATACGAAATTCTGATGCATAAACTAGCTAGTGCAGTGAGTGGAACAAAATCCCAAAAGAAAGGAAAAAAGATGTCAAAATATACAAAGAGATTTTTAGGCTGGTGTCATAGGGAAGGGGGTAATGGTGCTGGAATGCAGTTTTATCCATTTTCCTTCCACTGCATGGTGTCTTTTTAACAAAGATCATAGCCAGGAAAAATCTGCCTGATTTGGATTTTTTTTTTAATTGTTAACTATATAAAAATTTCATATATATAGCATATAAAAAGGACCATAAGTAGGTAAGAAGAAAGGGTTCCATCTACATTTTTGATTTTTTTAAACTAAAAATTAAATTTGGAAAGTAAATCCTTTATCCTTCTTTAACATACTTAAAAGGGAGAACAAAGAGGGGAAACACTAATGAAAACTATTCTTCTTGTGGAGCCTAGTCTTGGTTTTAAGATTTTTCAGCTATATAAAATATTAACCCAGGTAGAAATTCTTATAAAAATAACTGATTTAATTACTTAATTGATCAATTAATTATTTCTATTTACTTTTTCAAATCTAATTATCAGATAACAGCCTAATTTTTTATGAAATCATGAAGTAAATTACGATTATACAAAATATGATTGGATTTCACAGTATCTTCACAGATACCACCTAACCTCCCAAGGATTCATCCTTAAAGGCCAGTTTTTTCATATCAAGTGTGCGTCCATTTGGTGATTACTCAACCCAATATCTGGATAAATTAATAGCTTTATTGTCTAAGCACAGACAAATGCATACCAGACCTGTAAATGTAAGCATGTATTTACTGCAGGTGTTAAATTTCCATGAGTGAACTCTCAAAATCACAAGTGGATATATGAAATCTTCAGAAGCAGATGAGAAAAAAGCTGGGTTTTTTTCCCAGAGATTTCCTCTCATTACTGAAGCTGAGATGCCAAGATTGCACACATGTCCCTTCCAGACTTGGTACACATACTGAAAGTCCCAGTGCCTTGAGAAAAGACATTTGGCAGCTGCTAATATGTTAATCAATTGAGTATTGGATTAGCCCAGCCATTCCCTGGAGCAAGTGCATTACTGAGAACAGCAAGCCAATTGCCAACTTGCTTAATTTGCTTCTGCAAGAATTTCATAACCAATGCTATGAATATTTATCTGTTTTTTTCTCTCAGAGAGACGATCCAGGCTGAAGGAATAGCTTTACTAATAATTTATGGACCTGAGACTATGGCCTTGTTTTATTAAAAATAATTTATTTACAAGCCTCAAAATAACCTTTTTCCTCCTTAGCCTTTCCCCAAAAATTACAGATAATAGTCACACTTGATTTTTACCCTCTGAGCTTACATTTTATATTTTATCTTTGTGTTTAATGCTTTCTCTTCCTAAGTGTAAAAAAAAGAAAATGGTGAACAATGCCAACTAGAGCATTCAGTTTTCCTGGGACTATGGCACCTATAAAATCAACCAAAACTACCATTTCTCTGGTTTAAAGATACATTAGAAATTATTTTTCATTTAAGAAATATTCAGGCACTAGCCAAGGCAGCTTAATTTGTGCTGAACAAACAGGAGTACATGGCATGGATGTTACAGCTCCTCACCAGTGCCTGCTTCTACCGCAGGCTCTGAACCCATCAAGCAGTTTACGCAGGAAACATTTTCTTTTCTTTCTATTGACATTTCATGAACATCACACTTTGTGGTTTCATGGGTTTTTTTTTCCTTTCAATGTCAAAAATTCACGAAGCTTAGAGGCTGTACTGAGTAGTACATGTGCAATATGGGACCACGTCAGCCTTATCCCTCACAGATTAAACTGCAGGCGTGTTCCCTACTACAGAATTGACCAACATGCATTTTTTTATTCGGGGAAGAAAAGCTTCCTTCTTGAGACCACATCCTCTGCTCCTGCATCCAAAGGGAGAATTGAGCTCTAAGCACAGCCACAATTTGCAATTTGCACACACAGTCTGGGAAAACTAGTACTTTTGTGATATTCTATTGTATTTCTGTGATAGTCTCTATTCTGTGAGTAGAGTAAAATTTATCCCAAATACAAAGTTTGGCATCGTTTAGAGCTTTTCCTGACCGGAGAACAGGGGCTTAGGTTTTCGTGACAGTAGACTGTTAATTTGGTTTATCTCATTTTAAGAACTCTAATGGTAATATGACCACTTTGCTGTAAAAACTGGGTAAAAAAATAACCCAGGAAAACACTATTTATCCTGTTTCAGTAGCATTTCTCATTGTAATTAAAGGAATGAAAGCCTTGAACTTGACAATGATTTTAGTTATTTTTGTGTCTTGAAGATACGTAGTTAATTTTTGTGTAAAGAACTGGATAAGTTCTTCCTGCTTTTATTTGCTTATCCAGAAAGATTAGTTTGTCTCTGTTAGAGAAATCATTGTGACAAGCCAATGGAAAATTGCTTTAAATGACCAATGCAAAATTTTAGAGTAAACCCTATGCTACACTCTCTGTCCTTGGGATTTTCACTAGTGTAGGAATGTTACCTTCATTTGTTATTTCTAGTGAGCAAGATAATATTTGGGTTTTTAGTTTTCTGAAGCACTTTCAGATTTTAAATAATCATAGTAATGTCCAGTGTTACTAGATGTATGCATGGATCTGATCTTCTTTTCACAGAAACAAACCAGAACTTCTTTGAAATCCCTGAGATTGTTTTTGCATGGAAACAGACCAGAAGCAACCCTAGAGGCTGTCAAGATTGCTGATGGGGAAGGAAACAAAAGATCGTCTTTTAGTGTTAGCTTTTAGCTGACTAGCTAAGAGATGAGTCAAAGTAAACTTCCAATTACTTGAGTACTTCCTTTGACATATTCACTGTAGCATATAATCGAGCAGCAAAGTAATAAATTTCCTGGTTCCCAAACCATTGCAAAGTGTCTGTCTTTATGACAGACAGGAGTTAACAGTTCTTTCAGCCGCAGTGAGGGGGAGCAGGCCAAGATACGGTGAAAATGGGGAGGTACAGTTGAAGGCATAGAAATGCTCCTTTCTCCCCATGACAGAAGACTGCAATGGATCAGGGCCCTTTTAATCTCCTCACCTGCATTTGATGGAAGTGAAAGAAAACCCTAAAAAGCCTAGGTAATCATGATAAAGCCAGATGGTGCTGGGTAGTATCCGTGAATAAAAGTAATGCTGTGCTTATTTGTTGCTGTAAATGATGTACTGTATGTGGATCCAACAAAAACTTGGTTTGAATTAGCAGTGTTTATCTAAAATGCAATGAATCATGGTGTTTATGTCTGAGATATGCAGGGAATCTTGCTTAAATGGTTGTATAATTTCTTATGGACGCTTGAGTGGTGAAAGTTGCCAAGATAATAAGGCTTTTATAAATGAAATAATGAGGAAATCTCTGCTAGGAAGTGCTTAATTCAGTCAAGAAGCAGAATTCCTAATTGATGCAGAAGCCTCAAAGCTCCCATGACAGATTATGTAAAACTGACACAACAACAACAAAAAAAACCAAACCAAACCAAACCAAACCAAACCAAACCAAACCAAACCAAACCAAACCAAACAAAACAAAAAAAAAAAACTGAAGAGGCAGTGGGGAAGGTTAGAAAGGTACAGGCAAGTATTAGCAGAGAATTAAGTTGTATCTGACAGAGAGTGGGGGCTTAGAATGTTTTCTCTGTAATAGCTGACTGACAATTTTAATTCCCAGAATGAAGATCTGTTAGGGAGAGAAGTACATTCCTTGGGGCTGGCCAGCCACATCATTGCTGAGCTGCTAATAGATTTGTGCCCAATGGCACAGAACCTGAGACACTGAAAATTGACATGTCAGGAGGGAAAGGTTCTCTGTGTCTCCTTCTTATAAATCTTAATTAGGAAAGATCAGATTCTATACTCTGTTCACACCAATCAGCATCGTATTCCACAAGCAGATGTCAGTGGGGCTCCATGAGAATAAAGCTTCAGGCAATGAGCAGAACTGCTGAGTAGCATGGTGCTCTCTGTCAATTGATCAGTAACATAAAAAAATTGTTTTACAGAGTATGAATTTGTTTTACCTTGTTGTCTATATTGAAACTTTTTTAATAAGCCTGTACTTCTTGTTCAGGCTACTCAAATTAAGAATGTCTTGATAAGTTTGCAGCAAAAATGTGGATGTGTTAACCTGAAAATTCCTTTAACAGTTTTCTATTTCAAATGAATGAATATAAAATGAGCAGTGATTTTTAAAGCATCACAGGGAGGTTTATTAGGCATGGTTCCACTCTTTACATGATAGACACAGATCACATCTGATCACCTTCATTTTTTCTGTCTGTGTTGTTTCTTCCAGCTGAGCGGAAGGATGAACTCTAATAGTGCTGCCACCATAGACTGTGTCTCCTGAACAGTTTGAACTGCAAGTTAAAATTATATAGTACCTGTCCAGTGAAAAATTCACTTTGTGTTGTGGTCTGCCCCTATTTTGAAATGTAACCTGGAAGCTTGGTGACATATACTGTATCTTCAAAGAAACCACCAACCTAAGACACCAAAAGATACTTGGAACTATTTCGCAGTAATATTGAGATGCTCTGGATGATACGAAGAAAAACAGTGAAGGGCAAGGGGAGACATTTTTTTTCAGTGTTGAAAAGGGAGGGCAGCTATTTTAGTTCTGATCTTACAATGAAGTTAAAAGACATGGAAATTAGAAAATATTTATCATGTCTCCAAAACAGGGAAGAAGACAGGTGTAAAGTCAGATTTTTGGAGGAGTAAAATACAGCTGTGTCTCCAAATGTCACTGAGAGCCAGTGTAACTTGAATATTTAATTTCTGTGTCTGCTTCAGAAAATTCCTCCCTACATTATTTCCCTGTCTGTGTTTGGCTATGACAGATACAAGCATCAAGACGGATACAAGCATCAGAAGTCTTGGAGACTGTGATCAGATTAGCTTTTTTTTTGGTCAACATTTTGCTGATGGTTTAGATCAAAGCTGTGCTGAGCTATGCTAAACCCAAGCAGAGAAAAAGAAGAGAGCTGTGACACTAAGGTGCTGGGTGAAAGATCTGCTGGTCTTATGTGACTGGCAGGCCTTTCCTAAGGGGAAATGGAGAAAATATCTTTGGAGAAATTTCTTGGCATACTGATGTCCTCCATGTGCCAAAGCTTACTCTACCTCTGCACCCACTCCAACCCCAAAAAACATAAAACTAAAATTTTGAAAATGTCCAGGGGAAAAAAAAATTTAAAAGATGACCTCCAAGCACTTTTAAATCCCAAAGGAATTTTCATATGTGCCAGTCTTTAAGTTTACAAGTTTCAGAGACTCCAGAAAGGAGCTATTCCTTTGAACTCATAAAGTACGGAGATACCCCTAACAAAATGCCAGGATATGATCTCCAATGTTTGATAACAGAAGCAAATTTATATTCAGTGTTCCAGGCATTTTATTTTGCTCTGGTCTGAATGACACTGAGGCATTTCAGCCTTATTGATTTACTGATTTATTTTCACTGTTCTTTCCTGTAATTAAGAGCCTATTTTTCATTCATGAGATCAAGGTAGTTCCTGCTATGGCAAAACCTACAATCAAATGAGGAAAGAGTAATGGGGGGAAAAAAAATCTAGGAAGGCAGAGAATTTAGCTTTTTTTGCTTTGGACTCTCAGAACACATTCTAGAAACATACAGAAAGAAGAAAAACAAGTATTGAGAGGACTGAGTTCTACCCAGCCCTGGACAGAGAACTGAGCCAATAGTCAAGCCTTGCATTGTAACCAGAGATTCAGTACATTTTGGCTCTGTCACATTTTGGCTCAGTGAATCCCAGGTTAAGGGAAGACTGCTCTTTGTCCTTTGCTTCCCAGCTGCATGTAGATCACTGCACAGGCTCTACCCTGAGAAAACCTGACTGCCTGTAGCTGCCTAAAAAAGGCAAAGTTGTTTCTCAAATAGCTAAGCGACAGAGAAACTGAAGAGCTACAGATCAAGGTCAACAACTCAGTTGCCACCAACTATGATTGTTTTCCGTACACTGATACTGGATCTCTCTCTCTCTTTTCCACTAAGGTACAGTGGAATTTTTGTACTGGTAATTACACTGAACCCAGAAGGATGGTCGATTGTATACCCCTCTGTGAACACGAGCCTTTGAATCTCCCAGCTACTTGTGGAAGGAGAAGAAAGCCTATGGGGAAATGCAGGAATCTCACAGCAATCAGGATGTTTAGCAGTTGGCATTGAGCCAAGCTGCTGAGAAAAGCTGGCGCTCATACAGGTGGGGGCTGGGAGGTAGAAGAGGTGTGAGCCTCAGATCTGACTCACTGCTAAAAGACTTCCAAAACTTTGTGAAGTTACTGATAGTGAAAGTATATTCATGGCTGGAAAACTCAAAGGTAGAGATCAACCACTCTCAAGCTTCTTGATAGTTTGCGGTGAACAGGACTCTTTTCTGTAGTAGAGTTGGGTTTACAGGAGCATATGTAGAATAACCTCAAGGACAATTGTGGAGCATTTTAGGGCATCAAAAATGGTGGATGTGTGTTTATAGATAAACTTGCAATCCTCCAAAACCTTAATAGAGAGATCTGAGGATTTACATTGCTTTGAAAGTATGAAGTTGATGGACCTTGGCTTGGAGTCACATAATTTAAGGTGATCCCTGAAGAATTGCTTGTGTCTCCTATAGTATACCCTTTACAGCCTTAAGTGGATAGACATATTGAGACATGTTTGCAAACATGAGTGAAGTGGATTGCAAACCAGACTGCCTGTTTTCTCTTTGTGCATAGCCTTTGGATTAGTTGATTTATGGTATCTGGAATGGTTCTTCTCTCACAAACTTACTTGATGGAAAACAAAACTATTTCAGTAGGAAGGGAAGTAAATTCAGAGGTTAGGGTGAAGCCTTTCATGTTCAGCTCTAAAAATGTTACTTTGGCAAGTGCAGGTCTGAATTCTATTTCGGTATAATTATTTCAGGAAGCAATCACAAAGGACAATCTCACAGAAAATTACCTGGTGTTAACTGCCTTTATTATATCAAAATCTGGTCAGGCACAGGTCAGGTTGTATCTGAGAGAGCTTCCCCAGCTTCTCCCTGTTTGTCCTAAACACAGAAGTGGCTAGAAGCTAGAAATTAGTTAAAATCCAGATACTTGGTTTTCCTGTGCAGTCTGTGGTATTTCTTAAAGATATTCTGCCAGCAATTTATCCAACACCATTGGGTATAAAACTCTACAGGAAAATTCTATTAATATTCTCAGGCTGTGTGTTTTTGTCTGATTGGGTTGATAACTTGGCAAGCAGGTCAGTACAAGTTAATGCTTGGGACTTTTTTCATTCAGGTTTCATTTGTAAGCAAAAAGACATCTTGTATAATAATTGCTATGTTACATCCATTTCTTTTTGTGCTTCTAAGGAGCACTGATAATTGTTCTCTTCCCACTGGTAGCACTAAAAATTAATAGAAGAAATGCAGGAGGTGTCAGGTGCGGTAATTGACTTCTTTGGGGCCGTCGTTGTAAAGAAGTTCGTCTATCATACTGTGGAATATTAAGTTTGAAACTTTCACCATTCTCTAACCTTTAGAAATCCAAAGGGGTTGATATAACATGTAAATAGATAAATCAAGTAGAAGATTGGATTTTTGGATGCAGATTTTGTTATTCTTTATTCTGTTGCTGTTCAGACTATTTCAGCTGTGGTGAAAATTCTCCCTTTTGCCCTCCAGTGGATCCTAGCATACAAAGGAGTCATCAGGGAACAGGAGAATCACTAATTTATTTTCAAACTTAAACAAAAATGTTCTCCTCTAATAACAAGTGGAGAGAAGAAACAGCACTGAAAGGGCAGTGCTTATAGTACATTGCATTTTGCAAGTGTTTAGAGTGCAAGTTTGGCAGGGAGATCTACTATATATATAGACATTGTGACAGGGTAGTCAGCTTTGATTAATGGAGGGCTCTAAGCTTAAGACATACTTTAGCTGGGATTCTTCTTAATACACATCTGTAGTCAGGTGATCATGAGAGAATCTAGGTTTGTTTGTTTAAGTGGTTCCTGCTCTTGCTGTTACAAGACCGAGAGCTCAAACTATGTGCACTCCAAAGGTTCAAAACAAAAGCTCATGACATGACAGTCCTTAAATGTACTGTTGTTTTTTAAGCCGAATGATTTTATGAATACTTGGAGTTGAGCATACTGGGTAAGTGTTTCATAGAATACTTGTCGATGCTTGCCGTGGTGCTCTCTCCGGCCAGCACGCTGCCCCTGCACCGGGCAATCTTCCACCTGCCTCGGGTGCGGGGACAGAAGCCGATCGCGGCGCAGGGCGGCAGGCGAAGCTCCTGCTGAGGTTCACTGTGCCCACTGATGGTACAGGTGCGCGAAGGAGGCAGGAATAAAGCAGAGAGACTTCTTCGTGGGGACAGGGAAGGGTTTATTGGAGAACAGAAACCCACGAAGAAAGCCGTGAAAATGAGGGTGTTGTGGGGTTTTTTACCCCTACATAATAGGCGTGGATAACATATAATAACCAATAAATACCAGTTACGGGGTGTTACAAGGTGGGGGAGAAGGGATTAGGGCGAATGGGAGAAGGAGTGGGAAGAGAGGAGTAATGGGGCCAATCAACTACCGAGGAACGTAGAACTTTCTGGAGAAATAACCAAATATGAACCATAAGGGGAGGGTGGGGCAGCAGCCAATGGCCAGCATGCTTCACACAGCCTTTTGGGTGCTCACTGTACCTTCAAGCCCTTGTGCTGTGGAGGCATCAAACCAACGGACCTGTTGGTCTGCTTGGTCCGTCTGACCATGGCTCTGGCCATGGCTCACCGCAACAGATGCTTGTAGGCTCTATTCCTTAGAAGACTCTGTCTGTTGTATATGATATAAACCACAACTGCAATTGAACACAAATGTTGCTGTGCACATATTTAATTTCAACTTCCAAAAGAGGGAAGTACAGACAGAACAGCCAAGACTTTCAGCCTTTCTCCTCCACTGCTGTCCCATGTACCACCTCAATTTGTCCCTGAGGCAATGAGGATGGTAGATAATGCAAGCTCGTTGTTACCTCCTGCAATGTGACTGTGGCAGGAGCAAGTGCCACTCTTCCCTGAATGGCGTGGAAAGCCCACTGCCTGCAGTACCAGTGTAGTGAGAGCTCTGCTCAACATCAGCTGAAACACAGCCTGTGAGAAGCATAACATTGGGTCACCAGATCACTCCCTCCTTTGTATATGACCAGCACAGCATAGAGTCCAGATGAATGTTTTTCCCTTCTGCCTTCTCAAAAGGCATATTGGCATTTCCAAGCAAGTAGAAGCGACATTATTTTTAAATGCCAGCAAGACTGCTTATAAGAAAGATGCTTTTATTGAGTGCAGCTGGTACAGTGTGTCTTCCAATGTTCTCTGGGAAGGGTTTGCAGTAGGAACAAGCAAGCACTGTCACCTGTAGTTAAACTACAGAAAAGAATCTTAGCTATGGTAAATACAATATCTTATATAGAGAGTCACTGGAGCAATGTTTGAGATGTCCTTTGCACATGTTTGTGCCTTTAACCCTTGCACAACTTTGATAAAAGTTCAAGGTTATTTTATACAGCATACCACACAGTCAGCAGAGATATTCTCCGAGTTCCAAAAGCCAGGGTACTGCTGTTCCTAGGTAACACACCTCATTCTAAGGAAAGGTAAATTTACTGGACAGAGTGCCTTAGGGAACTAGATGGTTGTGGGTCTAGCCAGAGCTGGCTCAGGCTTGAGGCACCCCATGGCAAGGCAAAAGGTGCACTAATGCACTAAATAAAGAATTAGATCCAATTTTCTTAGATTCTCATTAGATGGTGACCCTAATCACCACCTTTTTTGTCACATATGAATTCAATGATGAGAATGATTTTCATGTAGCAAGACATCCATTTTCAGGAAAGGGTCCAGGACACAGGGATATCCAGCTGTGAGTGAGGCACCCTGAGCCCTGGAGAAACAAAATGTCTCTCCTCTGTGCAGAGCCTGGACAGAATGTTCTTTATCTGAGCAAACCATAAGTCCCCTCACCCTTATAATGTCTGTCGTGAAACCCATTTTGAGATTCCGTCCAAGCTTTGCATGAAGTTCACTATAACAGCAGAGAGTGGTTTTTCCTTGGGAAGGTGAAGGAGGAAAACCACAAGGACATTGGTTTTGCAAAGCATAACTTTCAGAAGTGTTACTTTGTGTTACATCAGGATCCCAATACTTCATTCTGAAAGCATTTACATCTGCTTGAATGTACAGACATGAAACTCTCACTCTTTTTGCCAGGTTATCTGTGTAACGCTTTTTGATAAATGTTCCTGTGAGACTGGGCAATGAAAAATACCTCTACATCATTTATTTCAAATTATATTGCCCTTGAAGCACTACTTTAAAAAGAAATTAAATATGTCCATGAAGTCAACTCAATATAGTATTTGTTTATCAGAAAACTTTTGATTACAGTCCTTCTAGAATAAATATATTATAGGATATTTTGTGAGTCCTAGTGGACTTTAACCATTTCAGAATAATGGACAAAAACAATCCCAGGCAACAAAAATAAATGGTCTGGTTGGTGGTGGCAAGACTCTGTCCACAGATATTAACATTGTGAAATAAGGAGGAGATGTAAGGCAAGGAAGTTCAAAAGAAAATAGATCATTTTGGTGGCTGGGTGAAGTGTAAACAGTATGGCACGTAGTCTGGGAGCAAGAGGAGATGAGGTGACTGAAAGAGTGTTCAGAAAAAGGAGGCAGAGGTTATTTTAAGCAAAAATCTGAAGGTTTCCTTTCCATTTGAACATTCAAATAAGGATATAGCTTAAATTAGCTGAGATTTTGTGGTTCCAAATGACATTTACTCTGATTTAATCTGTAATGCTGGGGAACATTCCTGGTCACCATTGGGTATTCCTGAGTCCATATATGTTCTGGAGATCCTGTCACTCTTATTCAGTGGGTGCAAAGAGCAAATATGTGCTCAGCCTGTCTGTGCCTGAAAGTCTGCCAGAGGCACAGAGTCACCAGGAAGTGAGAGTCACTCTGAAAATAGCCTAGGAGAGAAATGTGGGCATTTGAGTAACTTCACTCATTTTTTGACCAGGTAATTTTTTTCTAGATGATTACAAAACCACAGTGTTTTCTTGCCATCCCCTTACTCAAATACTCTTCTTACCTGACACTGAATCTCTTGGTATAGCTAGCACTTAGTCTGTGCTGGGCAAGGGCTTCTTGCTCAGCTGATATCATATGGGCTCAGCACAGCACATCCCATCTTGGCATCCTGCAGTAACAAATTTTAGAGCTCAAGTGAACTGGATTTTTTTTCATTAGAGGATTCACTAAAAAAAAAAAAACAACAAAACAAAAAAACAGAAAAACAAAACAAAAACAAAAACAAAAACAAAAACAAAAAAACCAACCAACCAAACAAACAAACAAAACCAACTAAAACAAAACAGTGAAGTTCTGCATGCCTGTATAAAAAGTGATACTTATTCACATTAGAAAAGAAACTGCCTCCTGGAAAATTTGAAATTAAGTATTGTTGAAGTATTGTTGATCCTGGCCCTGATAAATACCTCTTGCTGTTTAAGAAATTACCTGATTTATATTTTGTTTACCTTTGTGACATTTTTAATATGGGTTAAATATTCACATTCCCAAAAATTCTGAAGGTTTACTCAATAGATCTAATTCCAAGTATTTCAGTTAACCCCTAAAGTAAAGATTCACAGGTTATGTATTTTGAAATGGAACATAAATATACTGCTTAAAATGCAGAAAAAGATCAAAATAATTTTAAAATCACGTTAATTGTTATTGGAGAAGTCTGGAGAATTTTTAAAAAGAAGTAAAAGGAGAACAAGATAAACCACACAACAGGACAGATGGTGGGGATTTTTCTTGCTCCTCCAGTTTCTAATGATCTTATGTGAAACCTCATTAAAACATACATACTTCCTTATATCACATTTTGTATTAATGCTGGTGTTTGTTTACTAAAGACTTGAGCAAGCATATTGTAATTGGGCAATTTCTTATGTTTAAAGAAATAAAAGGGATCCAAAGAGTGATTTATGGATGAAAAAAGAGCAAGTAGGGTGCAAGGTATGATACTCAATATGATAATTTCAGCATAATGTTATTTGCCTGACAGCCAGTTCTTTTCATTAGCTGGACATATATTTAGTTATCTCACAAGAAAAAAGTCCTGTGCAGTGGCAAGTCAGAAAACCAAGCAGAAGGTGGCCAGTCTGAAAGTGACAAGCTAATCATCAAAACACTCTGTTTTATCATCAGAGATTAAAATTTTCTTGCAAGAGCTGTTTGTGGGAAAAATCTCTCTTAGGCTTTGTGTGCCTGTGTTTGAAATCATGAAACAGAATGTTTCTGTGTTTTGCTATGGGACTGAAAAATGGAGAGTTATTATCATTGACATAACAATTTCTGCTGTTTTAGCACATGATGTTCTTAAGTGAAATAAAAAAAATTGTGTTTACAATGCCTACAACAAAAAGCCCTTATCGTTGCTGTTCCAAGTGTTTTTACCTCAGTGGCTGGGAGAGACGTATTTCAAATGGAAACTCTTTTTGGTTTTTATTTTGGTTTTTATTTTTTCATTTTTAAAAGCAAGAACTGACATTGCTGTTAGCTAATGTGTTCTTAATAACAGTTATTGCCAAGAATTTTTCCAGGGTACTTGAAACTGATGTTTCCAAAACAAAGGGAATTCAGACTGATAGTTGGGATGACATAAAATAATGATTTCCTAGAACAAAGCCTTACATGACGCTTTTCTAGCAGAAATCTTTTTTGCTCATTTCGCATAACATCCTTGCTGTTAAGAAAGAAAATTAAGATTAGTATTAGCTTTTCTTTCAAGTTGTTATCTGCTGTCTCATTGTAGCTGATAGGCAGAATGATTATGCAACCCAGCCAGAATGATTGCCTTGCCCAGCTCTTAGAAACCTGATGCGGAAAGAAGCTCTTTCTTAGACTCAGGGGAGATGTGAAAATACAGGGGACTATTTTATGTGTAATAGCAGAAGCATCAGATGACACATTGTTAATCTGTTCATATCACAGTAATAACCTTTCATCAGATATATTTCAAATTGCCACTCTTTACAAAGAATTAAGTAACAGCACTAGATAATGTCTAGTTCTCATTGAGCTAACTAAAGACCTAGTATATGACTGACTAATTTTAATGTTTATGGGGTTTACATGGATTAAACTCTGTAGTCTGTACATTAAACTGCATCTTCCACACATAAAAAAATGATCAGATAAGTCAAATTTCATTTTTTAGAACTGATCTTTAACATCCGCCAAGAAACCTAACGAAAATGTTTTGCCTACAAACACCAGATAATTTCCAGATGAATTTGACTTCCTGTGTTGAGCAAGACATAATAACTCATACACTGTGGCGCAGCTTAGGTATTAAGATCCGCAGCTCATGACAGGTGTCTTGTTATTGAGAAAAATACCATGCAAAGATAGCTGTGTACTGTCTTATCACAGTTACACAGATGTTGGAAAACGTCAGCAATAGGCTGAAGTTCAAGGTGCCCATTGATAATCTTTTCAATTAATAAATCATTACCCAAATAGAAAACTACACCTCCCCTTTTTGTTCTGAAACAGCTTTTTCTTTACACACTTTGATCTTTCATTTATTTATCCATGACATTCTAATTGATATGATAATGAAGAAATAGCCTGATCAGCTGGTCACAAAACCATTTTCTTCAAGGGCAGCTCAGTGACAAAGCATGGGGAGTCTAGCTTCTGACAATAGAAAGGCTACACTTGAGCCGGGACTGACTTCTACTATAAAGTGTTTTAGTAGGAATCTGTGAAACAAAAAGTAGATGATTTTGAGTGATAGAATGGAAGTGTTACTGACAGAGCTGTGGAAAATCAGGGTAGGCTGAGATTAGAAACTATACCACACTTGAATAATACATGCTTTCAGAACAAGCCAGCAAACCAAGCAGCCTCTTAGCAGAGTGGTTCCACCTCTAATGCATATACTTACTTAGTGTTGTAGAACATTTATTTCTTCTAGCTATGTACTTACCCAGCCTAATGTGAGTGCATAACTAACTCAGGAGCTGAGTTGAAGTTAAATTAATGCTTGTTTATAAAATGGCCTGAGACACTCAGAAGGGAGAAACTTTAGAAGAGCAAAGCATTTCTATATGGGAAGGTGATTTGTGAAGCATCGTCTGCCTGCTTTGGTCTTGATACACTTCGTGTCTGTAAACACCCACCTGCAAAGTATTTGAACCCCAAAAATAAACATTTTTCAGAGCAGCTGATGTAGTGTTTAGCAAGGTTTTGCTTTGAAGGTTAACAATGTCATATTATAAAATATTAGCTTGTTAAAAGGGCCATGTGCCCTCTTCAAGCGCTGGTCAGAGTCTTGGAAAGGAAGGGGATGGAAAATGAAGCGCTCTGCCTCCTGTGCTTGCAACACCACCCTGCATCTCTCTGTGTGGCAAAGAAATGTTCGAACTAGCAGACCCTCCCTTAAAAGTAACAACGGCCACCAGAGCAGTTTCTTTGGAGGAGACTGATGGCTGTTTCTTGCCACATATTGCTACGAGAAGTTTGCTGGCATCTTGGCATTGCATATGGAATTCTTCAGAATTCTCATGAAATAAGTATTACCTTGGTTAATGTGCAGCAGCCTGGAGGAGGACCTTAGACTTAAGCTACTGGAAAAGCTGAACTCTTCTCTCCAAGTAGCAGTAGACCGTGTTCCATGTAGGGAGAGAGACTGACTGGTGGGAGTAGCTCTAAGGCTCAGTGATACCCCAGAGTAAAAGCTACATGGTCTTGGAATGGTCCTACTAAGAAGAAAACAGAATATTTTTTTCACTCCTTCCTACTCCCAGCAAACCTTCACGTGTCTGCTCATCTAGGAATAGTTCTTCAAAAGGGGTGATCATATACCAGTCAAAAATTATGTAGCTCTTTATTTCATTTTCTTTTAAGAAAAACTTGAAAAAATATGTTAATTTCTAAAATATTTAAGGAGTTTTCCTCAGAAGCATGGTCTCCAGCTAACTGGTAATTCCTTGAACCTACATAGTCTTTCTCAAAATAATCTCATTCATCTAAAAACTTCCATCAACAAAACAAATACCAAACAAAAAAAAACCACACATCAAAAACCAACCAACCAAACAGAACCAAAAAAATCCAAAAACCCAAAACAACAAACCCAACAACAACAATAAAACCCAAAACCAACCAACAAAACAAATCAACATAAACATAAACCAAACAAACAGAACCCCCCCCCCCCCCCCCCAAAAAAAAACCCCAAGCAAACAAAGTATGGTAATATCTGTTTATTATTAATGATGAACCTTCTTTTCTTGGTGTCCATGAGGATTTCCTTTTGGCTTCAACAGGATTCCCCTTTGGGAATTCCCCTGTGGGGAATCACCTGTCCTCTCAGGTTTTCAGAAGGTATGCTCAAGGCTGCCGGAGGAAGGGGTTACTTAGATTTGCTGTTTGTCTTTGCTCATTCTCCAAACAGGAACAGGTTTTTCTCTCTCTACAGATGCCTTCCAATGCAGAGGAAGGCCAGGACAAAGCTGCAGCTCCTCTGTCCATAAGTCTCTAACCAGCTGCCATTTAAATTAATTGTAATTCAAAGTTTTTAACCAAAATTCTGGTTGGGGGAGAGATTGAAAGCATCAATTTACTGTTGTCAGCAATGACTCCACTACAACAGAGCAAACCCACAGATCCCCACTGTTAAAGCAACAGGCTTTGTTTTTTTGGCATTGGGTTTTTTAGGTCTAAAAACGCAGCTGAGTTGCACAGGATGACCCTCATTTCTCTTGTCTGCAAAATAAGGCCTTTGCACAGTTAAAACAAATTCAGCAAAAACCACAGACCACAGTTTGTAGTAGTGAATTACTGACCCAGAAAATGTTTGCAGAGCTGACAGTGGTTTTTGTGTTAACAAATACTTTTATTATCAATTACTTCTATCTAAACTATGAGTATATCTATGCTACATCAAAAAATCGTCTTTCTACATTGGCTATGATTCTGCAAGTGTTTGCAAGATATGCTTATCTGTATGCACACAAGTGGGCTCAGGAAAACCCATTATATGGGGGTTAAAGATAATGCAGCAAGCAGTTGGGTATTTGATTTTAAATTACAGTTTTAGTAGTTTGGCAGAGGCATGAAGGATACTTTTATGTGGTAGAGAAGACACTGTTAAGTGGAGTCATTAAAGACACTGTTTGTTACCGACTGTGCTTAGCTTTAAATGAAGCTATTCACTTGTAACATTGCCCTTTGGCATCATAACAGTGTTTAAAGGATAATCTTCTACCACGGCAGGAAGGTGACTAGAGTTTTACTGTTTTCTTAAACCAAAGATTACACAGATTCTAAGCACTGTCTTCTTTCTCCTCATCAGAGGTCAGAGCTATATTTCCACCTTTCAGCTCATGGCACAGAGTTTGGAGACACAGAACATTATTTCCCTTGTTAATAAGTGGGGTAAAAAGACATTCAGAGAAGCAAATCATCATGTATAAGGACAAATTGGCCAGATAATTATCTCTTTTCTGATACCTGACCTACAGTAAAGAGGGTGAACTGTGTCCTCTAAAAGCCCATAATCATGGGTGCACAAAATCTGATCAACTGATACCTGTTCATAAATTTAGGGTATACCTTTTGTCCTATGAAATATCTCATGACTACAAGAGTTTGAGGACTCATGGAGAGATAATTCATCAAAATACATCCCAACATTTTAAGCAAATAGAACTGTTTGCATTTCATTTCTTTAGAGGCTCTGGTTTCAAACAAATAATCATGGTGCCCTTTTTTCCTGTTGTTATTATCTCTTTTACGAATCAAAGTGTCTGTTGGAGATGTTTGTCAGTTGTATCATTGTATGATTCTCATAGAGCAAGAGAAAATAAAGCTGTGAAAAGAGGGATGAAGAAGATTTAAAGAGGCCGCCTTTCTGTTCCAAGCCAGGATCAACTATTTCTAAACCATTCTTCACATAGTGATAAAGCATCCGATTCTAGTTTTTGACAGAGATATTTGGCAAACTCCTGAGATAACGTGTTCCTAGCTATCTTCACCATTATAAAATAAGTCTTGGTGTCTAACTCAAATGTACCAGCTGGTAGTTTAAACCTATTTTTGTTTTGCTCTATCCACAGTAGAAATTATTACCTCCCCTTTTGCAATATCCTTTTGCATATTTGAAAGCTGTTATCATGTCTCTCCACAATCTTTGTTCTTCTGTAAGAATAAACAAATGTTCTTTCCCCACAGGTCACATTCTCTAGACCTCTGACCTGCTTGTAGCTCTTCTCTGCACTCTCCACTTGATCTACATTCCTCTTGGGAAACAGCTGAGAACTTGCCTGCCGTCCATGAACTGAAAGGATTATTCCCTCTGCCTCAAATATGAAACTAAATTGGATATGATAGTAAGTTGGGAGGTTTTTTCTTCTTTGGGCACAGTTTATGATCAGTGTTAAGAACAAATGCCTTGTGAGAAAACCTACATCTTACCATTCACTTCCCTACTTTTCCTAGTGTACTTTTGCACAGTATTTTGTAACTTACTCTCAAAAATCCATTTGTCAGGAACTGCTGTCAAATGTGAGTCCTCAATACTCAGACAACTGAAACACTGACTAGTGTTAAATCCCAAACAGACTCTCTTGAAATCCTACCTCATACATAACTACACAGTGTGACAGAAAAGCCATGATAAATAGGCTCGGGGCTTTCCAATTCTCACTAGCCTTTACCTGGAAAATACTGAATCTAAACATTTTTACTAATGTAGGTGGTTCAGACAGATCCTCCCTGAGGTAACAAAGCTTTCCTTTCTCAAAAACTGTTATTTTTGCTATAAATAAAAATAAGATTTTTTTGATTGTTCTTGACAAAGCTACACCACTTGTTATTTATTTCTGTGTTATCCTTGGGATGCTTACAATGGATCAACTTCTTATTTTAATATTTTCCAAAAAATTTATGTTAAGCTGGCTAGTCACCAGTGTCCTAGCTGCTCCCATCCCATTTTTCAAATTCATTTGCTCTTTTCCATCATCTGGAACCTCACCCAGTCGTAAATTGTGCCGTGGGATGATTTCACTCCTGCCCAACCCAATTCAAACATGTAGTCCATATAAATAGCTTCTTGTTCTCCTGATCCAAGCTGGCTTTTTCCCTCTTTGTCACTCATCCTAATGGCTTGAAAGAGTGTAGATTTAGATCAGATATTAGGAAGAAATTTTTTACTGTGCAAGTGGTGAGGCACTGGAACGGCTTGTCCAGAGAAGTTGTGGGTGACCCATCCCTGGACATGCATTCAAGGCCAGATAACATGGAGCCCTGAGTAACACGATATAGTGGAAAGTTCCCTGCCTGTGGCATGGATGCTGGAACTAAATGATCTTTAAGGTTCTTTACAGCCCAAACCATTCTATGATTCTGTAATTCTATGTTCTTGTTTATATCAGCTTTCTTAGTCTGACAGTCTTTATGCTGAAGGCTTACTACACACTTGCCTTCATTGTGTTCACTGCTTTCTTTCCCTCCTGAATTTTCCTTACCAAAAATGTGGCTGCAAAAAATTCCTATATGTCTTTAAATCTTTTGTGTTTGCTTTTGTCCCCACATTTAAACTTTTTCTTGAAATACATCCTCTTTTTTTTCTAAAACATACTCTACAGTTATGTATTTATCCTGAGCTTTAGTTAAAAAGATGTTCGCTTGCTATTCTTCCAATGTTTTCTCTGTGATTGGTAGTCTGCATTTTCATTCTTAACTTTGTGAAAAAACACCAATCTCTCATTCATATCTAGAAGTCTTGAGATGAAACCAGTTATTATTATGGAACCACTAATTATGTATTAATTAATACATAATTAGTGTGCCTGCTAGCTCCTGCCTTGCTTCCCTCTGCAGCGGTCTGATACACCAATTAGGCAAAGTCATAAAAAGATTGTTTGCTTTACTGTTCTCTCCCTTCACCTTCCCCCGCCCCAAACTCTTGCCAGTCCAGAGTCTCTTTAGCAATATTCCCTCCCATCCTGCCTAGAGTAGCAGGTGTCATGTCATGAGCATACTTGCCTATTCTTAAGCATCTGCTTGCAGTCTTGCTTTATTTCTGCAATCCACCAGCACAGGCTGATTCTGAAACAGTAAGGTTAAGCAGGTGAGAAAGGAGCCCTCTTGAGGGTTCCAGTTCAACCTATTATTCAAGAGCAAGGCCTACTTCAGTCAGATCTGTCTGTTTAGGGCCTCTTACAGTTATTTTAATCTCAAGGAAGAGAGTTGCTGCAGCTTCTGTGGGCAGCTGGTACCAGCGCTTAACCACTTTTATTGTGAAATGCTTTTTCCTTATGTCTGGTTGGAATTTCTTTTGTTACCACTTATGTCCACGGCCTCTTGTCCTTTGCACAAATGTGGGCAGATAAGGCCTTATGAACTCTTTGTGTGTGTTCAAGGTGTACAGCGAAGCTGCAAGGATGTGAGAAATCCAGGCCTGGTCTGTGTGTACCTGTTAATGATCAACTCTTCCCACTTTGCACTTCTGATAATACTGCCCAAAGTGGTGGGGTTTTCAACCAACCCATCAATTTGGAAAAAAGTAAAATGGGAGGAGGCCTGACATGGTGATACTTCTGGCTAGTACAAATACTGCTCTGAAGGTGTGACGCAGAAGGAAGGAACCTTTCACTCTAACAGCAAAGATATGCAATTTTTCAGCTAAAGGTTTCCACAAAATTTTAAGCACACATAGCAACAAAACAGAGAGAAGTATAGCAAAACCCCTATTGATCAACCAAACAAAAACCCCAACAAAAAAGAGTAAACAAATGAAAAAACACGGGCAAACAAAAACGCAACCAAACCCCTAAGTAGGTAATGTATCACACAGATTGGATAATTTCTCTGGGTGTCTTATTTCAAATCTTTGACAAGAAACAAAGCTAGAACACATGAGACTCAAACAGTAGAGTTAAAAAAAGAGCTCAGCATGTGAGAAAGCAATGAGCTCACTCACCTTTTCCTGCTATGAATATTTTTCTCTTTGAGAGTCTGTTCCTTTTTTTTTAATCTCCACACGTTTGAACAGAAGTACTGGTGATGAAGGCTGCTTTTGTTATTTGAGAGATGTTGAGCTTTAAAAAGTAGACTTCATGGCATTATGTCAGAACTAAGGTTATGTTAAGGGGATAGTCATGTTTTATGTTGAGTGACAGTGTACTAAGGGACAGTAGCTAGCACCTGGCAGGACAATGAGGGTGAACCTCAGTGGCTCTTCTCAGACACACCGTCCTTCTTGTCCCTCCACTGAAGACTAAAAATGCCCTGCAGTAAAGTGGCTTGTGATTTTGTGATTAATTTACTTGATGGTAGGTTGAAACACTGTATACAAATGGCTATTGGTGAGTAGATCCAAGAGACAGATAACACAGTGTCATTTTCTTCCAGCAGACACCGCAAGCCCTGGTGTGCTGCAGGAAGATACTGATGGGCTTTTGTAAGAAAGTCTTTGAGAAATCTGGTTACGTAGGCTTTCAGCTCATTTTCTGTTTCAAAGAAAGGAGAGTCTCCTGTTGGCTGAATGCTACCCCAGACATAAATTAGAATATTTCATGGATCCTTGGGTTCTTCTGTATCTCTTTGGCCCGTTGCCTCATAACTCAGACTCTGCAGCTCCATACATGGCAGAACACGTGTGTGAGCATACAAACACGTAGCCATTGCCAAAGAGTGCTCACTGGAGCACCACTGATGTCTTATGAACAGATTGAATGTAACTTCTGTGCACTAGGAAGCCTTGAGCATCAGATTGCTCCCTAAGTGACTATCATGTAATCCATAGCCCTTGCTGTGGAAAATAAATGAGTAAGAAAGGGCTGTTAGACACCAGATGGCAAAGATTCCTTGGTTCCCATTTAGCCCACCCCTGTCACGATGGTACCTCCAGGAGGACTGTTACCCACTTTCATCACTACCAGTGCCCGGGCTTTTGACTCTTCAGGGTGTATGCTGTACGTCTTGGAGCTCTTAGTTGTGAAGTGTTGTGCAGCGCGTGCTGCCTGGAGTTTTTATTTGGAGTAAATCCCTAGTGATAACTCTGTAGGCCCTGCATAGACTGCACTGGGTTTCAAGAAGATAAAGAGTAAAGTAGCCATGGAACTTGACTTAATTAAAGCATATTGTTCAAGCTGCTCTGTACTTCAAGCTTTTGAAATATGGGACTTTGGAATATTTATATGATGCTAATAGGGTACTTGGTAAAAAATAGAGGGAGCTTGGAATAAGAAATTCTTTTCCGGTGCAAATGTGTATAAAACTGTAATGTTAGCATGATTACTTTTCTTTTCTCTTTTATTTTTTTTTTTTTAATTGTGAAACTTACTGCTTCAGTAAGATCAAAGCACATGATTTTGGTGTTACTACTATTGCTGTTTGTTCCAAATGCTCGTTTGGGTCACATTCATGGAAAATTCTACAAACAACAAAAGCAATTTCATGTTTTTTAAGGAAAGAATATTTTAGACACATAAACACAAGTTCAGTTAAATTTTAAATTGAAATAAGAAAAGCAGTTGGAATTGTTTACTCATGCCATGGTCTTGTTTCTAAAAGTCACCGCAAAGGCTTGGGAGAATACTAAACAGGCTGAATGCTATTTGTACCATCTGTAATCCCTCACAAGTAAATAGCAATCCAAAGAAATAAAAAATTAAAGGTTTCTACATTATACCAGAAACAGTCAACCAAGTAGATATTTCAGTACTCATCTTCTGCATAAAGGTATGCATAAGGAATATATAAAAGGTTTCTGATCTTATCAAACTAAATATTATTAGTTAAAGTGTCTGCCTGATATAATAAAACCCAATCCTGCTTTGCCTGGTAATTTTTTACTAAGTGTATTTGATATCAAGCCAAACTATCAAAATGTTAATAAATTTCTGAGCATTGCTACCCAGACTCCTGATATGTCACTGAAGACAGGCATGTTCAAAAGTATGTGTGGACGTGCACATCTGCAAGCACTAAGATCCTTATGGAAGTGTAGTACTTTGCTTGACATTATTTTCAAAACAAGGATTTCTGCCTCATTTCTACAAATCTGGTTACACAGGCTTTCAGCTCACTTTCTGTTTCAAACAACATGTTGCTCCTTTCCTGCTGGAAATGGAAGAGAGCTACTTAGCTGCTTTGGAAAAGTGATTGTGTTCTGTTTTCATAAGCTTCATTTTGAAAAGTGGCCATTACTCACTCTGTCCAAACAAGCTGAAAAGGAGTTCTCAGTGTGTAGCTCTGTTCTTTATACTCAGGTGCCGCTGAATGACTTCCATTGTCTGTGGCATGGATTCTCCCCAAAGCATTTCAGCTTGTACTGAACAGGATCAGGATAAGTATGATATTCTTATTCCTGCTTCCGTCTGCACTGCTCCCACAGAAGTTCTGAGAAATTCAGATTGCTGTTCACTGATGTAATTCTCAAAGGATAGTGGATATGGAAATCGTCCTTTGCACTCTCAGAACTACAAATAATGCAAAAAATCTACATGGAAACTAGAATCTAGTTTTTGGTTTTAGTTTGTAGTGTTTTGTCCATGCTTGCTTGTCTTTTCGTTAACACAGAAATTTACTAGTGAAAGTCTGGCTAAGGAGAAATATTAATAATAATAATAATAATAATAATAATAATAATAATAATAATAATAATAATAATAATAATAATAATAATTGCTAAAGCCTTCAGAGGGATAGAGAAGCCATGACAAGTCTTGGGAAAAAAAAAAAAAAGAGGAAAAAACTTCAAAGAGACAGAAGAAAATCATTGGGGAGGGGGAAAAAAAAGGAAAAGACATTGTCTAGTAGAGAAAATTAAACACAAAGCTGCAAAGTTCAGGAAGGATTAAAAGGGGGTGAAGACTCCTTCAGCAAACAAAGTAGTTTGTGCAGACAGGAGAGTCATGGAGAAGATCTACTTTGGACAAAGATAAATGCATGAAAGAAGGAAAGAAAATGCCAAAGTCTTTGCCAAAACGTTGCTCAACTTCTTGCAATTTGGTGACTTGTCTTGCAAAATATCATGTCAATTGAACAACTCTTTTCTTTCCTCCAAGAACTGTGTAAAGAAACCACAGCAAAAAAGAATGAACAGAGCTTAACTCTAGAGTCTGGATGCAAATCAGGATGTGGTGAGGTCTGTTTATCAGTGTTGGATGTCTGATGTCCTGTTACATTAAGGACATATTTGAAGTAGCTACCATGTAAGGATTGTGCAATGACTCAAATGAAATGACCTTGGCCATCTCTGTTCCATTCCTCTTAGGCTTTGTCAAAAACTCCCTTTGTCCCATTTGGCACTTAGTGAAACCAGCTTGGGGTTGCATTTCCCATGTCAATCAAGCCTCCTGTGCTGACAAACGTGGACAAGCTGGTTTTGAAAAGGGCATTACCTGGAGCATAGATTGATACCTGCTCATTTTTCATGGACATATTGAAGGAGGTGTAAGGAAGTAACAAGTGAAACTCCTGTTGGGTGAAGAGATCAGAGAAAGTACTGGTCATGTAACAATGATGATTATCTTTCTTATTCTGAGCCTACTTATAAAGAAAAGAAGTTAGATGATTTAAAAGGTTTTCTGTGATTTGCTGTGTCTGTCCTTTTTGATCAAGATAATATCAGAATCAAGCACACTAAGTGAAAATAAATGCTGTTTTCAGAGACCTATAGGCGTTTTTTGAGAACACTTCCTCTCCAGCTGAAGACCAAAACTGTTATTTTAACCTAATGAGCAGCATTTTTAACAGGAGGATATGTCTGGTTTGTGCAAAATGCTACCTGCCTTTCTTGTTAGAGAATCTCAAGAAAAAAAAATCAGAATGCAAGTACAATGAAAGGTGGATAAACTTGTTGATGTTTTAAAAACTAGAAAGAATAAAGGAAGAAACACAACTTAGCAAAAACTTTCAACTTTATTGCTGCTTGGCTTAAAAGACTGTTTTTTCTATAGTAAACACAAGGATGGTTCTGCCCTTTACTTATTTAACACAAGAATCAGTTTACCTGGGGGGTTGGGTGGTTTCTGTTACAAAATTTCTGTCACAAAATTTCTGTCTAGATATTTACACTGCTGTGAGCTCTGTAGTCTCCGAACTTCATCATGCTAATAAAATTATCCCCAAAAATCCGCTTTGGCAGTAAATTATAGTGTTATCCTGGTTTTACACACATCACAGATTACATGAGTAGCCCAATTCATGCATCGTGTCTGGAGGTGATCAAGAAGCAGATTCTGAGAGCCTTGCTGTCAGTGTTTTGACATAAATCAGTTGTTCTACTCTTTCTCAGTGCAAAATGTTTACTTGAAATAAACTGTAATAGGACACAGCACTCTTGACAAAATAGATTAATTTTTATGAAAGCCAGAGAGTGGGCACTGAAACATAAGGAACTGCAAATTGAGTCAGTCTGATATACAAAGAGTTTCTTGCACTGGAGGCTAATCCATATGAGATTTATATCTAACAGCTAATCTATATAGGAGCAGACTGCAGTTTAATTAGTTTATAAATGAACAGTTTATTTTTTGGAAATTGGCAGCAATCAGTCAGACTAATAACAAATACGAGCAAGGGCAATATGGTTAGTAAATATTGTTATTTGGAGCTCATCTATTTCTGGGTAGTTTATATTATTGTCTTGTAAGAAAAAGAAAGACCCTATGTAGGACTTGCAGAAAAAATCCCAGAGCAAGGAGGACACTGTTTTCTTCCTGGGGAATACCTGAAATCTGAGCAGCTCATTCTGTAAGTAGCTGTTCACAACTCCCCATTTCTAACGGGGGAATGGAGGTGTTGCATAGAGAGAGAGACAGACAGAGACAGGGAGAGTATCTCTCTCTGTCTCTCAGGAATTCTCAGTCCTTCCTGTCTTCTTTATGTAACTCAGATTGAAACCTGATCTTCAAAGTGCCCAAACAATCCAGCATGTTTATCTCTTCTCTGGTGATTTTGCAGAAAATGTCATAGAACCTATGGGTTAAGAATTGTTCTCTACATTTGTATGAGAGAGAGACTGAGATGCTATTGCTTTTCTCACATTTCAGTATTCAGGATGTTCCCACTATTTTTAAACC
This sequence comes from Struthidea cinerea, assembly GCA_013397865.1. NCBI lineage: Eukaryota > Metazoa > Chordata > Aves > Passeriformes > Corcoracidae > Struthidea > Struthidea cinerea. The sequence continues at coordinate 71,325 of VZTI01003716.1, forward strand.
CTTTTTACCTGTCAAAAGGCAGTTGATAAATCCCTGATGGATTAGGGCCACAATATACACAGGCAACTTTCTAAGCACTGTAGAGCGAAAAAGTCTTACATTCCCATGAGCAAGAAAAAGTTGTGATTAATGAAGGATTAAGGAAGAATCTAGTGTGTAGAGCTGAGTGGACTGTCTTGGGAACCAAATAGCAAACTGATGTAACTGTATGGACACTATATACCAGAGATTTTTTGCTGTGTGTGTGACTTAAAGTGCCACGTAACATGCACTACCAGAAAAAGTTAACACTAAATATTCAATTAATTAGCTGAGTGTCAAAAAATGATAAGAAATCATCACTGAGCAGAAGATGCCCCATGTGTGAACAAAGAGTCAGGTATTAGTTCTAGCATGATTTCAGGCATACACCAACCAGGTGGAAATATATATGGAAATCACAGGAAATAAACCATGATTTTTCAAGAGATCATCACCCATATGAGTGTGCTAATGACACTCCTTACAACTACTGCCCAGCCTGCTCTTAATATGGGCATTCTCCTGCCCTCAGCACATCTTCAGATTCAGCAGAAAACATGGTCTGGTGTTGCAGGAAGTTTGTGACACTTGATTCTATCTAAAGACAATATGGAAACCAGACTATTCCCTTCCTGCTGGCTTTTCCATATCTGAAGACTTAGTCCTCTGGTGTTCTCATTTCTAGACTGAATACTGCTGACACTTCAAATTTCTGTACATAGGTCATATTTCTAGATATTTTTGTGTTCTGGTCTTTCTATTTTTCTTCGAATTTTCTTCACTTGCTTCACAGTGATTTGAAAAGGGGAAGAATGACAAGGAAGAAGGAAATTCCCTGAATTTCCCTAACAAAGACAAAATGTTTGCCAATTTAATGTGGAGTTTTGCTAAGGCCAAGTAAAATTGTTCCTGTTCATAGAGCCACTGTTTATCTTTTTAACAAGACCGTGACGCCATTAATTCACATCTATTTTTGCACTTTTATTCCAGACCGTTTTTTCTAGACTGTTCCCTAGACTGCTACACTCCACCTTGAACGGGTAGGGTGGATTGCCCTTGACAAGGGAAGTCTTGTATTGACTAGTTGGCTAATTTCATTGTAGCTGACTTTTGTTTGGTTGGTCTTTTGCTTCCTGCCACCCCCCGCCCCTTTCCACCCCTCACCCCCCACCTCAGGACATAGTGGTTTAATTGACCAAGATAATTTTGCATTCTCAGACTGTCCTCAAATGCACTGGTAGTTCCTCCTGGCTGTACACATGGCCAGTGAGCTATGGGTTTTTATGAGATCTGGACTAGAACAGAATAATTGATAAGGCAGAGCACAGTGTTAAATTCTTTGGGATTTGTTTTTCTCGGAGATATGAATAAATAAAACGCACTCAGGACTTTTGCCTAACATCGATGCCAACTGCACAGACTCCATATTACCAAACTTCAGTACATGGTACCTACATCCAAACTGTGTGTGTATTGCACCTAAGTCTCTATTATCTATAGATCTGGGGTTCATCTATGATGGTAATCTTCATTCCACCCAGATTTGTGCCAGAATAGTTCAATTGTCTGTGTAGTAAATCCCACTGCCTGGGCATCTTTTCTTGTTTTCTGTTTAATTTACTAGAATTGATTTTGTTAGCAGTTAGGCAAATGTTAAGGTGTTACCCAGGCATCCGAAAACTTATGGCAGGGTCCCTGCTGTGTGCAGGTCTATAAGCCCTGACACCTGTATTTGAAAAGAGTCATCAAGGCTCCTGGAGAGTTCTACTTTGACGTTGTAGATAGGAAGTCTACCTGCCTGCTGATGTAAAGGAGTAAACTTTATTTTAGTTTTAATCTGAGCCAAAAGCTTTCCTCAGTTAGTGATTTAAAAATAGGCCAAAGTCTAACAGAAAGTTACAAGAATACCTCACTGATCCCAATTACAGCACACATGCAGAGTATCATCATGCACAGAAAATGTTTCTGTTGCTCAAAAGTCTGTACCAAGAAAGGGCTGAACTCCCAAGTCCAATCAGAAAGAGTGGTTTCTGCTTTTGTGTGTCTGGCTGGATACATTGTTACAACTAGACGTACCACTTATTTCTGAAATATTATGTTAGTATTTGTCAGTTGAAGGGCAGCATAATGTTTCTTCTTTCCCTTGTGACCAATCGTTCATTGAAACATTAAATGCAGTGCAAGATTGGGCATGAACCTTCAACACTGTGTTTGGCACCAACACGGCAGTTCCGTAACCTTGACTGCTGCTGTTTGCTAGCTCATTAGAGACAGAGAACTTCTGTGTTTATCCAGGTTCTTGTCCTGGAGCCTACCCCAGAAAATTTCAGTTTGTGCAAATACCTGTAGGCTAAACAAGGCAGCATTTGATAAACATGTATTTATAGGCTACGCAAAAGGCTTTACCATCCACCTGCCACCATGGTGACCAGGGCCAAACTAGATTCTGAAAATACCACCCAGCAACCATGGTACCTTGAAAGTGCATTCAAGATCACAGCTTTTGAGAAGCACCATGGGTCATGTGCAGACTCATAAAACCCCAGTTATTTCCCTCAGCCTTAGCTAGGCCCTTTCGTGAGTGTGAAATACAATGAATACCACAGACAATTTGACTAGGCTGAGCATGGAGCACAACCACCAGTCAGCTCCATCACACACCCAGGAGTCAACAGGGCTTCATGGCTGTTGTTGCTTGGCTAATCTCATGGAGAACAGAATTCTGAAAAGCTCCGCATCTAAAAAAATGTAGAGGTGATGGTGGATAGTATCCAATGGTCTCAGTCGAAACCACCTTCAAGCTCTCTGGGGCTGACAGGGAGGTCTGACAAATTCCACCTCTCCTACCCGTTGTAGCTGGTGGCTATTTGTGAACTCCTCAGCTCCAATCTTTACAGCACGATTGTTCAGTGTTTTCTGCAAAAATGATATTTTTATCTCTTCCAAACACTCTTTCTTTCTGGAGACCTAGAAAGTGAAGAAGTCCGATGTTGAGGGACCATCCTTGTGCAGGAGGGCTAGCCAGGCCTTCAGACTATGGGATGCCTTACTGCAAGCCACTATTAATATTTCCTCTTGCTATGAATTCAACTCCAACTGTTTTTCTCTTTAAATTAATGCCTTTACAACTGTGATATAGTGATTCTTTTTGATTTTGGGTCAATTCAAATTTCTTTTCTAGGCAGAGCAGGTAGGAAATTCAACAGGAAAAACTGAAGGAACCTAATTCTGCCACAATAGGGGAGGGAAATAAAGTTTTCATCAGGATGCTACTGCACATCCACCAGGGCAGTGGGAGAATGTAAACCTGCCTCTCTACAACCTGTGTAAGTAACTAAATTCAGCCCTTTGACCAGACTGCGACTATCACCCGTATGCTTCCCCATTACGTGAGACAGAGTTTACTCAGTTACCTAATTTTGGGATGTAGGTCAGGACATTGAAGTTTACAGAGTGGTGAAAGAGAACAAAACAGTGCAGTACAGCAAAGGGACACACACACAATTGATGGGATGGGCAATAGGATAATCACATCTTCAGAGTGTGTGCAAGCCTGCTAGGATATCTGTACTTAGCTCCACATGGGAGATTTTTCAAGGGCCTGGTCTCTTACTTGGAGCCTGCTCTAAGTGGTCAAGTCATTCAGTTCTGTCTTCTCTATTGGTTTGCTTGTGTGATGGATTGTTTCAGTTTCACAGGATGTTACTGTGAAATAACTGTTTTTTCCCACATGGCGTACAGGGAGTTCTGTAATGATCACATGACATGTAGCTCGTGCTATCTAAACACCTCAAATGTACACATACAGGCTATGAACATAGTCTGGAGTGGAAGAAACACTGACTGGGATCAAGAGTTGAACAATTGGATTCTGGATTATTTGTTCTTTAGGAAGTCAAAAAGTGTGGGAGCATACCAATAAATTCATTTTTTATTCTCTTAGAATCCTGCTGCTACCATTTTTGATTGTAGTTTCTATTTTTTTGTTTCTATCTGGAGACCAATGTTTTGGTTTCTTTCCCAAATAAAACTATGTACTCTGTCCACCTCTGCTACTTACTTGTAAAGTTATTAAGATAGTGACATGCTGGACCAGACTCACATTATAAAAAACATGAGTCAGGCTCTAAAGGAAAAAACCAAATATTAAAATAAAATTCACAGTTGACTCTTTTTTTGTTTTTCTGCCATGTTGTTCATAACACATTAATAGCTTTGCAGAATATGCTCTGGAGTCTATTTTAAAATTAAACATTTTGATTCTCTCAAAACAGGATTACTCCAGGAGGCTATATATAAAGCTTTAAATATGCCATTAACAGAATATAATACAGGTTTTCCACATTTTTTGACCATTCCAGTAGGCAAGTGGACTTTTACTTCACTGAAACTAAAGCAGACGAACATTGGCTTCACTGCATAGAGCTTCTCATGTTCTGCCACTCTTTAGGGCTCTGCTTATGTCAAGGGTGTTTTTGTGCCCTCACAAAAAAGAAATGTGCAGAACATTTTACATGTTAGAGGCAAGCATTTTCTCTCACTGTCCTGTCTGAAAGGCAAGAACCCTGTATGAATTCTTTTTGTCAGTTCCTTCTTTTTCACCTTGCTTCTTCCACTGCTCACAGCTTCCCACTCATTATCCCACCTTCATTAGAGAAAGAGAATTCTTCACTATGTAAAAAAGAAGAAAATGTTCACAGTAAGAAAGGTCTCTTCTAATCTGAGCCAGACTAAACTTTGGGCAGGATTCCTAAACTTGCGTTAAGTTCATTGTGTTTCTAAATCTGTATCAGCAGCCACTTTAATACGAAATCAACCACATGGTCATATGAGCTCATTAGCAGTTTCGGTTGTTTCCCAGGTGAAGTTTCATTTGTTCATTGTTATTTTCAGAGTGAACTGAAAAAGCATCCAAACAGACAGACGTTTCCATATGTCTCTCTTAGAGAGAATTGTAAATGATATCTGAGGCATGAAAAGTTTACTTTGATCTGGAACATTAATTCTGATGCACTAATAATTGGATGCAGTTTGTTTTTCTGTTATAACCCCCAGAGCTACTTCAATGCACAATTAGGAGGGAAGGAATCTCAGCACAATACCTGTACCACAGATAGCATGACAAGCAAAATGCAAATGTGTAGACACTTTTTATGTTGTCCTTTGTAACCAACAAATGAGCATAACAGCATGTAGAACAGGAACAAGGAACTAATTAATTTTAAGTGAATGTATAGTGAGCTTTTTTGCATTTGTATCTTAGATATTAGTTGAATGAAAGAAAACAAAACGATTTAAATTACTCTCATAGCTTTGATTCTCATCATATATACACAGGTAGGGTGACTAGTTTATTTGCACACCTGTGTTGACGCTTGTAATTTACCTCAAAATACAGAAGTACTTGCAAATGAAATCTGTTAAATCAATGACTCAACACAAAGAGGTTTGCTGTTTGTTTGTTCATTTGCTTTCCAGCTAGTAGTACCTAAAACTGCCCTGATACTGTTGGTAAATTTAGGGGGGTAAATTTTCACCTCTCGTTTCAAGATAAGTGTGAGTGAGAGCACTGCAGGCAAGAAGATAGGCAGAGATTATCCCTCTGGGTTTTGTAAGAAACTCCCTTCACACATTTCTCTAGAGAGGGAGAGGGAGAGGGATTCCACCACTCAGAGATGTAAAAATAATGGGGCTGTTTCTGTCGGTAGTGGAAAAGTTATATTCCTCTTTGTAATGATGTTATTGAGATACCTTACAACCCGTGCTGCTTTTATTTATTTATCATGCTTAGAGCAGTTGTCAAATTAGTTCTAAATTCCTAAGAATTTTCCAGGTACAAAAGACTAGGATTACTGAATTTGGGGTTTGTTTCCACTTCTTTCCCTCGTCATACAGAATATGGCCAGTAGCACAGCTCTAATAGGGCACATTCCATTGCAAAAGTCCAAGATTTTGTGGACTTCTTTGTGAACTGATACAAATTTTGAGGCCTGGGGGTAGGGTTGAAATATTTCATATATTCTCTATGAGTACTTTGGGTATTTTTTGCTGGCTGCTGGAGTTGAGTGGCTTGTCAGTGAACTTCAACATAGCACAGCTTTCTGCAGTTTTGGGGTCTAAACCTGTTGGCTCTGGTGGCACTTTCAGTTGTACATGCCAGAGCGCAGATGTAAGCCCGGGAACTGTAAGCATGGACTCCCACCATATGCAAAGGCATGGGCTGAAGTGGAGCAGTGTTTTGGGTGTTCAGACAATCAGTTTCTCATCTCTGAAATAAAGCATTTTGCATCTAATACTCTGGACAAGGATACTCTGTTGGCTGTGCTGGGGCCAGGATGTCTGGGATGTATCCTGCCAGGCCTCACTGCCAGCGATAATGTCTGGAGCATCCCCTAACCTCCATTTCCCTTTCTCCTTCCATGTGGAAAAAAAAGGTTTGAATTTAGCCCCTGAAAGAGTTAGTCAAAAAGAAATGATGTGACATTTTAAAAGACTTTTGTTTTATTGTAGGCAATTTGTAGTGGAAAATTTTTTTCAACCCTGTGCTAATAAACTCACAAAAATTTGAAGCCAGACAAATATGTATTTGTCTAGACTTCCAATGCATTTTCCCGTTTATACTCACTTCATTTCTAGGCAGATGCTGCCCAAACAGGGTATGCATGTGCATGCACATACGGTGCTGCGTCACAATGCTATTCCCAGTGTCATCAGTTGCCAGTGTCGATGTTCTGACTCTAAGTCCCTTCATCTGCGCTCAGAGCAGAGCATGCAGTCCTGCAGCCTCAGAGGGTTTTGTCTGGACTGGAGAGGAAAAAGCCAAAGCATTCTGTCTGTTGGGAATGGCAGGCAGAGAGAAGGGCAATGGATAGGCCAGCTGGCCAATAGGTTTTCAGATAAATCAAATTTCTGCTCTGTGCTTGGGAATAGTTATTAATCCTGTCTCTGGGACTTGAATTTGCTGCCTTTTGACAGAACTGGGAAAAGCATTACTCTTGTCATCAGACCTGAGTATGTTTCAGATTTGTCAGAATATATTATTTAATTCTTTTCCAAAACAGATTGAGGGCCCTAAAGAAAGCAGATATGTAGACTGGGAGAATTATAGAATTCTCTTCAAGCAGCCATAAGTTGTCTCTTGCCATGTATCTAGTTCCAGGCTACCTCTGTGGTGAACAGAGGATGATGAAGACATTCCTTTGAAAGAGAGGGCAATGGGAGTGGACAACCTTATCTCTCTTTACCAGAGAAAGTGGTGGGTCTGTCAACATATTTAGCATGAATAGCCTCTGAAAACTGCTACAGACAAGTCTGCAGAGAAAAAAAATATCACTAGTATGTTTGGTACAGATTTGTACTTATTTCTACATCAGACCAGACAGAGAAAATGAAAATTGGCTTCCTAGCATTTTTATGCTCTGATAATTCTAAGCTTTTGATCACTGGAAAATCTAAAATAGTTTGGCTGCTTTCTCTTATTCTGTGGAGTCCCTTTTATTTACTTTAATAACCTGCTCCACTGACATTTGGCATGGGCAACCTCAAGGGCTGGTGGCTCAAGTCAACCCTGGCAGATGTGACCCTAAACCACTAGTCTAAAGGACTGAGGTGGATGCTTAGAGTGTGGTTCAGCTCCACACTGTGTTTTTAGGTTATGGTGCCTCTGGTTTTGCTATGTGATGTATTTTCTTTTTATTGTTATTTCTACAACAAGGGGTAGAGTTGAGTGTACATGCTGACTTGGTGTTTCACCTTGCTGCAGGGGTTTGATCAGAGGACATCACAAACCTTTTATTAATCTAGTACCTGGCTAGGTTTGTTAACCTTTTTTAACACTGCTTGATGACTAATTGTTTATGTCCTAGTTGATAATTTTGAATAAACTAGTGAGGGAAAATATGTCCTGTGCCTTTTAGTGTATTGATCTTTCCTCACCACCCTCCTTATCTGCAATTCTGATGAATGAATTTAATTTTGCCAGCTAAATCATCCCATTTAGTTAAACTGGTCTGTTAGAATGTATTAAATTTCTTAAAAACAGGTTTTTTGTAAGATAATTTGAATTTTATGAGTTTGCCTGAATACTAAATATATTAAAGAAAGAACAGCTACAGGGATGTCCCCCAGACAGTGCAGTTGTGTAGACAACACATTCTCCTGTTTGTTCCATCCAGCACACCACTCCCCGCCAGCTGGCTGTGCAGATGCAGGTCTCCAGCTGTGCTCAATTGAAAGGAGAGACATACCATATAAGAATGGGCTGAATAATATAAATCTTCTCAATTAAGATAATTTAAGAACATTATTTATATTACCAATGTACCTGAGCTAAGCTCTCTCCTTTGAACACCTGAAACTGAGAATTAAAGTCTATTTTTGGGTTCAGATTTGAGTGTTTCATTGCTGGTGGTGAGGTATGAAGTTAACTCCTTCCTTTTGCCTGTGGCTTGTGTCCAGGTCTGCCCCTGCAGGTTAGACCCATTGGAATGGAATAGTTTCTGATGAGTTTTCTAATCTATATGCTGTTATTCATCAGCTAAAAAAGGCTCCAGGATATTTCCTCTGAAACCTTTAAGTACTGGTTCCCACCCCCTTATGGATCATTCTTAGGGTTAGAGCAAACATGTATTCAGAAAATCCTGGTATCTATGCATCCGGTATTTTAATACTCAAAAGAAGTACTTTTCAATGGAAGAAGGAATGTCAAGTTTGTCCCCTGGAATCTACAGAAAAGGATATGCAAAATAATGGGTTAGTTTCTTCCCACTATTGAATCAAAAGGCCTTTATAGTCATCATTTTTAGTCAAAGGCAAAGACATGAATCATCATTTTCAGCTTCAAAAATGTTTAAAATCCAAGTATTTTCAATAAACACTTTCAGGCTCATGTTTGGCTACCTCTTTTGCTGTATCAACCTGCATCTCAGTCTCAGCAACATAAAGTTAAATCTAAATAATATGAGAAGTTTATATTTGAGCATTTCAAAATTAAAAAAGAAGCCAAGTAACAAAAAATGTGGAATGGCTTTATTATGCATTACTCCCTAAAGATAAATATTACTTAAATTCTTTGCCAACTCCTTTGACAAGTTAAGTTATTCCAAACAATAATAAATTCATGCCAGTAGCTTTCTGCTTTATTTGTGTTGAATTTCCATTTATTAAATATTTTTCCTAACCGTTTCTTTCCAAGAATACTTAAAATATCTTTAACTATATGGGGCATCGTCAATTGACAGCAGGTTGACAGAATCTATTTCTCTGAGAGAAGTATGACTGTACAATTTCCAATAAATTTGACACTTCAGTTGTGACTTGCTGTGCCTTTGGAGGGGTCTGTTCATTGAGAAAACAAGCATCTGAGTGTTTGTAAATGCCACATGACAACACTCTGTCATACCTGTAACTTGTTAGAGGAGCAGGACAGAACAGATCTAAAAAGGAGTTACTTCAATTTTTATATTCATTAGAAGGAAAGACTTTACTATGATGCTAAGAACAAAGACCCAGCCCATTTCACTACTGTAACACTAATCCTGATAGTGAATACAAGATTATATAGACAAGTCAGTATGGTAAAAGTACAGATGGAAAATGTAGTGGGTGGAAGCATATGCAGTGTCGGAATGAAAAAATGCAGAATGTTATGGAGGAGCATATATTTGTAAGCTATCAAATTATGTAATGATATATGTACATGTTTACGGTCTGGCATCTGGCATGTGTGACATGGCTACCTTTGTTTTAAGAAACTCTACCAGACCTGTGTCAAGAGAAGTCCCTTCCTATTAATAAGATCTGTAGCACATAAAAGGACAGCTTACATGCTGCCAGTTCAAGTGCTCTGAGAAATGTCCTCCAAAATGTCAACAGTTCAGACTGCTGCCCTTGTGCCAGTGCCACCCGCACAGGGGAAATCTTTTCCCATATGTCTGGGCATGCCTGTGGCATGCTGTCAACTGCCAGCATCACAACCAGGGCCATGAGGGACCTCATCCCAGAACCTGGACCCTCACCTGCCTGACGGGAATTTTCTCTTGGATTTTTAAGTAAATGTGAGAACAGGCATTAAGAGCAATATTAATTCTAACTTGAGGCTTTGTCTCAGCTGTAAATATAAACCGTGCTGCATGGTTCAATCTGATTTAAAATACTCCTACATCACAACTGTTGTTCTCCCCCTCCACTCCTTTCCCACTAAGCTCAGAGCACTACTCTGAGTTCCTTTTATGAACTCAGAATAAAACCATGAGGTTGTAAGAGGATTTATTCTTTGCACTTCATTACTGGTACTAACTTGCCACTCCAACTCTTGGGTCAACATCCAAATTAAAAATTAAGCCATCTCTCCTACCCCTGAGTGCAATCATCTATAACAAGGATCACCTTCCATACTAATGAATATGTTCCCCTAAGTTCTGATCTCAAAGTGGCGTATACTTTCTTTCATGCACAACGAGCAAGTTCTGTAACAGGATTTCAAGCAAATTAATCTCTAAGGGGAGTGACTAATGTTTATAATAGTTCATGTTTTCTTGAGAACTTTAGCTGTTTGGGGAAGGAAGGGTCAAAAGGCTACATTTTTCTGCATTTCTCCCTCTTTAACTACTAGATAGAGTGTATAATTTATGATTCATCTAAAAAAGGACCCAGACCTTTCCTACAATCATTCCCTCCTGGGGGAGGTTTGGGACAGCCCAAAACGTTATTTTTATCAACTCCTCCACTCCTTAAGATTCTGTTTTTAAAAGTGCTGGAGCTAAAAGCTTTCAGCATCATAATTCCAAAACTGAAATTGTAAGCAGTGCACCTTCCAAGCAGGATATGAACATGACAATTGAAGAGGAGCACCCAGGGAAATGAATTCTTGACATTTCTGGTCTCCCCTTAAGTATCTTTATTAGAAGAAAGCATCTGTAAGAAGATTAAGTGTTCTTTAATAGACTTTTAGCAACTCATATGAGTATTTCTCCTGAGTTTAGGACAATTCCCAAGGCAAAATTACTATGTGTGACCTGAAAATAATCTTTGCACAATAATATATGTTCCTCCACCACCCTCCATAGTGCTGACCTGAGGATTTCTCCTAAGCCTTTGGATAAGGATGGGAATCATAGAAATCATTCTCTTGGGATCTGGATTAAGTCTGTAATCTTTCAACTGGTTTATAAAGGAGTACTGAAATAAGATGCAGTCACATCTTACCTTATTTCCTGAAATTGAGTGATAGCTCTTCTCAGAGTGTTATCCAAAATAAACTTTCCTTTTCCTTTAATCCGTCAAAACAACATGGTCATTCATACTCTGTTCTGTCAGTCATTTGTATGTAACAGAATTTTTCATGTTCTGTTTTACAAAACAATTTATATAATTAAATTAAAGAATACCTTCAGGCTTGAGTACATAGTGTAGAAGCAGGTCTGAACCAGAAATTTTGTTCCGGTATCTCTTCAAAAAGCAGTAATTGTAGTGTCCTCATATGCCACTGAAGAAGCTGCTTCCTCTGCTGTCACAGAGTTGAGGTGAAGGTGCTGAGTTGAATGAAGGTTTTGCTGCTCTTTCCCTTGTCCTGAGGGGGTCCTCAAGTCCTCTCATTTTCACCCATTCCTGGTTACTCACCAGGACAATGTTTCCAGTCTCCTGTAAGTCCTTCTTTGTTTTCCCATGACCAGTAACTGCTTGAAAGAACTGCACAACTTCATTAAACATAATTTCCCATTTCCTTCTGATGATTCCCATCCAGCAGCAGAAGGGCACAAAACAGTAAAAGGTGACTATCTCTCTCTTAGCTAAACACTATGATTTACTTGTAAGTTTGGGATAAATCCCCCTTATCTTGAACTGCTACCTGTGATATAACGAGCAACTCACACATGGCTCTTTACAGTGCCTCTCTGTCAGATATGCATGGGCTTCAGCTTGTCTGTTCTTCCATTCTCCTCATATCATTCCTTTTAATAGCACAGCATGCCCTTCAACCATGGCTTTGGCCTTGAAATAAATAAAAACTCTTACATGCTCTGACACCCAAGGGAGGGGATGATCCTGATAACAGGACTGCCTTGCACATATGAGTCCAATAAAGCCAATGCATAAAGTCTGCTGAGGGTATGAATGCACGACATAATTTCTGTTTCATAGTTACCCCTTACACCATTGCCTCTTTTCAGCCACAGGGTAATTCACACATCTTTCATGGCCACACTAAAGGGTACTGTTATAAGCTGCATATGAAATCAGACTCTGTGCTGCTGTTAGCTCATATATGCCCCTGACTTCTGTGATCCCTTCCAAGTAACACCTCTGATGATCTGATCCAAACCTCTCTTAGGTCAGAGGTTATCATCAGTCATTTAGGTCTTGTATTTCTCTTCCACCCCAGCCCATCCCCCCACACCAGCTTTTTCCTTTGCTACATAACTGGTGTCCTTCTTTGGAGAAGTTTTGTGTGCGTTCTGCATACCCATGTTGCCTCTCTCCCCACTGGGGCTGTGTTGTCTCCTTGTTTGCCTTATAGGTTTAAGGCAGTCCAGGGTTTCTGTGGTGTTGTGTGAATTCACCCTGCCTCTGTCATGCCTTGCTCCAAGATTCACTGGACACACCCTCTGCCTGGATTGAGAGGTCTCCACTGGCAGGGTGGACCATGGCAGCATTCCATATGGCTTGCACTAACATATCCTTCTCGTAAGAGATGGGATTTTAGGGCTACTTCTATTGTTTTCATTTTCTACCTTGTGTGAGGGGGCCAAGGTGGTGAAAGGACTCATTCTCTGTGCTGAATTACTGAAGCTGGCAGTAAAGGCAGTGCTTAGCTGGTATCATCAGAGTTATGCAAGGGGGCTGCAAGTGCTCTGCATCACCTGCTAATGCCACCCAAAACTCAGAGTTTAGCTTTCAAAAGGAACAAAACCAGCCACAGGAGACTTCCAGGTGATGTAAGCATATGGGATTGTTTAGTGTCCTTAGGACAGCAGTGGATAATGAAGCATGAAGTGGCTGGCAAAGGCTGCCAGAAGGGATGGTTCTCTTCACCAGCTGTCCAGTTTCACAAACTGCACTATATATGGTCCCGCTGTACAAAAGCTAAAGAGACAATTCAAAAATATTGTGCACTTAATCAATACTAATGACATTCTCCTTAATCTAGTTACAACTGTCTGTCTCTGTGCTTCCAGGCATAAAAATTTTCTCCTGAAATTTAATGACTGAACAAAACAGCTTCTGGAGCATGCTGAACTCTTTTGAAAAACTGATCTCTTTGCCTGCTGCCAAAGGTATGAGAGTCGGTGGAAATGGCCTTTGTCTGCTCCCAGTGGCTGGGACAAGATCACAAGGAAATTAGTTTTGAAAAATCACCTTCCCTTAATACAAAACTTTCCAATTCACCTCACGTCATCACCTATTCATGAAGAATTTGGCAGGAGTGTACCAATCCAACTGGTATTGTTTTATAAAGCCAAGCAAAACAACCAATAAATTTGATAGTAGAGTCTTTGGCTAACCAAAAGCTATGGAAAATGAGGGTTAAATCTTCCTTTTCTTCTCCTTTCCTGCCACTCCCAGAAAGCTTTATGGCTCATAAATGGATTTTCAGCAAAATTTAAGTTCCATAGCTCTAACTTCTGATTTTTATAGCCAACCCGCTCAGCATTTGTAGTGCCTCTGAGCATGTCCAGAACTGCCTTGTGTCTTGACAGGGCTGAGGTGGCTGGCACAACCATCATACCTCATCCCAGTGATATCCAAACTTGGCCTCTTTCTTGCTGAGCTCCCCACAGGCCCAAACCCAGGCAGCTTTGCAAGGTGGCACCTAAGATGCACTGAGGCTATCGGGCTCTGCTACAAAATGCGTTGAAGGCAGTAATTTTCTTTCTTCTTCTTTTTTTCATGTGGTAGTTGCAAAGGAGAAGTACTCCTGGATCCCTTCCTCTTTTTTTTCTTTTCTTTTTTTTTTTT
>VZTI01003716.1:85381-132591 GCA_013397865.1 Struthidea cinerea
TTTTTTTTTTGTTTTTCTCTCTTTTTTTCATTCCTCAATAAGATAATAGTATAACAATTAAAGAATTCATGTAAGAAGGAGTGGAGGGACATAGATTCAACTACTCGGGGTGAAAGTGTTCAATTCACATCTTCAAGTATGACAGGACAAATGGTTTGAGAACCTGTTTGTAGAAAGCAAATGCAAGAACCAGCATTTCCAGTTATATCGGTGTGCCAGCCACAGTTTCCAGGAAACATGAATCAAAAAATTTTTGTAGTAATCACCCATTTGGAGGGATAACTTCATGTCTTAAGTAGCCAGACAAAGTTCTCGAAAATAAATCCTTTTCTTTGCTAATTACTGTCATTTCTCACATAATGAAACCAAAAGAAAGTCACCAAAGAAAAATCATATTTAAGTGTGTAGGAGCTGATATCTCTGACAGTATTGTGCTTCCCCTGCTTTTAGTGAATTCTCATATTGTTTGTCTTAGTGAGGGAGTTGTAGTTGTATGGGAAAAGGCTTCCTCAGTGCTTTGTTATTTTGGAAACTGAAAACTTTGAGGCAAAAATATTTCCACTGAAAACCAAGAATTTCTGTTTGGGAAGGCTGCCCAGTTGCCTGTTGCTCAAGTAATCTGCTTGTCCCATGCTTCAGGACTTATGCATCTCTTGGGAGGGGAGGGGATAAGACTTACAAGTAAACACAATAAAGCAACAAAACAGGTAATAAATGCATCTTCTTGCATCCTCTTCTGTTGTCTTTCCAAACTCTATAGAGAGATTAAGTATTTCACCACAAAACTCTGGAAACAGACTGCACCAGCCTACACTGTCTCAATTCCAGCTGCTTCTATGCAATGCTTGCTGCACAGCCCACCAAAAATCACAGAGGGCTTGATAAAATACATGGATTTCTTTGTCTATCTCCCACTTCAGATCAGAGTTGATTCTGACTTTTTGAGTATGGTCCAGGGAAGGCAATGGAGACATGGAAGAAGATTTTTCCTGGTTTACAGTCAGAACAGCAACGAGGTCAGAGGACACAAATTTGTTTCTTAGACAGGCAGAAGCTTGAAAACAACTATGAAAAATTCCATGGTCACTTTAAGTAATTTTCATAACGTTGGGCACACCTTTATCGTTTACAGAAGTTATTGCTTCTGCAGTATCAGCAAGCAAAGAGCTAAAGAAAAATCAGAGAATATTTACTAGTATAACAGCATTGCTAGAATTTTAACCTAGATTTCCCCAACAACTTGCCCCTTTTAATCCTGGAATACAATTGAGGCTTTGTGATTTATTTTGACAGACCTAGAATCTGGCCTTCAGATATACAGTGCTTGTCTTACTTGTTCCAGAGAGATTGTATATCATTTTGATCAACACTCAAGATCCCCTTCAGAGCCAAGAAAATGACATTTACTGAGTCATAGACCATCAAATATTTATGAATCATATCACATTAAATAAAAATAGAAAAAAGAAAAGAAACTGTGAGAGAAAATATTGTTTAGATTTATTTCCCTCTGTTTAATTCCCATCTGAAGTGAGTTCTTCTGAATATCTACTTAAATACAATCCATGATTTTTTTTCCAAGCAAAACAAGCTCATTTCAAAATGCTTGTAAGACTTTGCAGTGTGCAGTATAGGGGATGTTGAGATGTGCAAGGCAAAACTGATGACTAGCACTGTAAGCATTATTTATTAACTTTAATTCATACTATCTCATATCCTCCTGTCAGCTCACTCCTCCTCCTCCTCCTCCTCCTTTATTATTACAGATGAATGAAAACTGATGCTTCTGCATTCCTTTTAAACCATTAAAATATGTTAATTATTTACGGTAAGGTAACAGAATGAACAACGAGACTCTGTCCCTGAAGTTTACCGCTTCCTGTTACAGCAGTTTCTTTGCTTGGGTATAGTTTAAAGAAAAATACATGAAATTATTCCAAAGAAGAAAACCCCCCACTTTTCTTCAGAATTTTACAAAGCAAATCAGAGGCCAGTCTTCTGAAACAATGTTACACTTGTGTATTCTAGGGTTATGTGTCCAAATGTGTTTCAAAGCTGTTTTATCACAAGAAAAAAAGTACAGGAAATGGAAAAAGATGAGCTTATGCTGCCCAGTGGCTACTGAGAGCACCTGCATGTGCCCGGCCAGGTCAGGGGCTCTCATTACCTGGCGTCTCATTACCAGGTCCCAGGGCAACACTTTTGCTCTAAAATTAAAAAAAATCTAATTAAAAAAAAAAAAAAAAAGTAGCCACAGTGCTTTAATATTTTGAAAAAGAACAGGGCATTACTATCTTTATTTGCAGTGGGGAAGAGCCAGCTTCAGCTTTGGTCATGGTCTATGGGAGTTTAAATCCACTGCCTGTATCTCTCCCAGGAGAGATGTTGGACTATGGTCAAGGAGGTCAAGGGTCTGATTCCCCCTGAGAATGTGTCATAGTGAGCAAAGGGTCGGTGGTCCAAAGTGTCAGAGAAGGAAGAGTGCGAGGCTGGCAGTGGCCCTGCAGCTCCCTTGGGTGGTCAGGATGAGCAGGTATGGGATTGCAGACTGTCCTAGAAGGGCTGCCAGCAGTGCTTTAGCACTCCCATGTGTGCTGTCTATACTTTCAGTAACATGACAGCACAGTGAAGTGGCATGGCTTCAACAACAGAGAGCATCAGTACCTCTTGCAGTGAGGGCAGCTGATATGTAACCTGAATTAAGTGAAGCTTTTCAAGCCTCCTTGATCCCCCACGTCAGATTCAGGTATCACTGTGTAGATGAAACCTGTGCACTCATTCCCCCTAACAGAAGTATGTTATATGTGTAAGGACCTCAAGATTAATCCTTTAAGGCTTAGACTTTTTAGATCACAGCTAGTAGTTATCACTATTTAATTTCAATGGATCAATATATATCCTTTAATGAACAACAAAGTAGGGAAAACAACTGGTTCTTCTGTTGTTTCTGATACTTACAGTCATTCTAAAGGACTGCTTTTATCTCTTTAGAGTGAATAAACTCTAAAGAAACCAAAAGAAATGGAATTTTTTGGAATTGAAAGTGATGAATCAACTCTTTGATGCAGAATGACTGGTTCTTGTCAGTGTTGTCTGCTGACATGATTTTCTTTGCATGTGCATAGTACAAGTTATGTAAGCATCAAGCAACAAAGATGGATGAGGATGTACTATATCCCCTAACAATTATGTGGCAAGTGGTGAGGGATATGATTCATGTCTGCACAGCACTAGATGCAGCAAAAAAATTAAAAACAGACCTTCTGTATCTCTAACAGAGGAATCCAGGACTGAATCCTGCAGCTTTAAAAATATAATTATGTGCAGATGTAACAAAATCAGTTTAACAGTAATTGTTTTTAAATGTTATGGAAATTTCTGACTTGAAGGGGTAGAAATTAAAGCTAGGAGAGGTTATTTCGCTGTAAAGAAATTTTGTGTTGTGTGTTGTAATCCAGAGAAGAAACTCCTACCTCTACCACCTACTTTGTGAGTATCTTCAAATACATCTCCAGCTGCAAAGCCGAGGACATAGCCATATGTCTTAGAGTGATAGATCCATGAAACTAGGGGAACCGGGGTCCTGATTTGGAAAGAAATGCCCTCACACTTCCAAGTCAGTGAATTTCAGAAGAGGTTGTCTTCCCCAGTGCCCTGAGCAACGCTGTTCCCATGGTGTGAAGCATTCCGACCGGAGGAGCAGACACATCCCTGCGCTGTGGGCTGACCCAGCCCACATCGGTCACTGAGCAGGATGCACCAGACATCCCCCGGCCTGAGCTACCTGTGTTCACTTGCAAAGGGACAAGGTAGAGCTTGGCTTTGGATAACAGCTTTCCAAAACTTCAGTCTTGTGTTTTACATGAGCCTGAACCAAATGAGAGTCTTGATGAATGGAAGTATCAAGGGGAATAATTTCCAAAATGAGATAAATGCCACTTTTCTATCCTACATTTCATGTTTGCAGCAAGGGCTGGGCATAGATGTGGTTAAAAACTCTGAAGGAAGCTGCCATGACAATATTTCCAGGCCAGTAAAATACAGGAAATATCAAAAATGTTTGGGGGACTCAGGGTGATGAGATTAGCACATTAGTTTTATCTATTTGTAGAATTCGGAGAATTTGGGAAGGATTTTGTAGAGCTTATTGGGGAAAACCAAATCTCTAAACCTCAGGAAATCCCACTGTAGGTTCTCATGAACTGAACTGCCAGGGCTGTCTGGCAGGAGAGAGTTATTATACATCTGGGAAGAGCATGTGATAGTTTCCAGCTTCCTTCATAAAAACAACAAAAAATCTTCACTACATGATTAGGAAACAAAACAGCTTCAACAATTAAATCCTTCCTTTTCCTTGCTTTCTTATAGCAAATTTTGAGTAAATTTGACTACTAAAATTTTTGAGAAGTAGTTTGGGGAAGTCATAAGTATTCATTATACAACACTTCCTTAAATAGAGTGCCCTTGGGAAAAAGTATTATCCAGAAACAGGAGCAAATATATATAGCATTGTATTGCAAATTTAATGTTTAGCTGAATAAAATCAATTATAAAACAATATATATTTTGAATAATGTTTTTGTCAGCAGGTACTGATATACTTTAGATTTCTGGGGGTCTAGCAGGTTAGTAGTCTTGTCAATCCAATTGTTTGTTTCTTTTTTTATGGACCATAGTTACCAGCTAACAGAAAAACAAGAAGTGCCTCTGTGATGATTTCATTTGGTTTGGGGTTGCTTTTGACCAGGACAGCTTCCTCAAATTCTGTACTATAAATTCTGTACCAAAGTGATTGAGTTCATCTGGTCTTCTGGACACTGCATATCTTTGGTTACGTTACATCGTGTGACTACATGGATCAGAAGAAATAAGGGATGTTTTTCTGGGTTTTTTTTGATGAGTCTTGTCAGGACTATGGGTCAAAATCTCGAAAGGCTTAAAAATGTATTCTACAAATTGCTTAGTATCTCTCATCATATCAGATATGTCAGGTGGCACTTTACCTATGAAGTCACCTATGGAGATAGAGAGTCCAAATAGCCATCAAGGCCCTGTTCAGAAAATCATTCAGAAACAAGATGAACATGGGCCAGCTGGTAAATGAAGTACACATGCACTCAGAGCAAAGAAACTCTGTGGGCCCAAACATTTTTTTAGCTCTGTTCATTTGCTTCTCCTGCTCCCTTTATTGTGTAAAGTTTCCTCATATCTGTGAGATCTTAGTGGGATTCTTTGTGTCAGTAAGAGTTCACTACAGCAGGGAAGTATTGCAAAATCTGTTCTCCTCCTGGGGGAAAGTGAAGAGGAGAGTGTTTGAGCCTGTGTGTTGGGAGCAAAGGGCAGGGAGGGGAAGGGAAATCACCACTTGCAAAATATCCAGAATTACAGTTTCCTCTTTTGCAACTTCTCCCTTCCAGTTTATTATGTTATTCCATGTCTGTACAATTTTTTAATTATTGTTATTTTTATTGGACCGCTTTTCCATGTAATTTTTTCTTGAAAGTTAAAAAGACCATGTGCCAAATTTTGAGTGAAGGCAATGCAGTATGGAGCCACTGGATGCTTTACACTAGCTAAAGATCTCTGTCCCTTTTAGGTTTAGGGTGCCCTCACTGTTCCACTAAAGCAAGTTTATTTCATCTGGTGGGCTTCCCATGTTTCCAGCCAGGCACTTAAGCTTCATGTGCTGAAGCAGAGCTTAGGGCCTGAAGGGTAGGGGGGATATTTCACAAGCAGGTATGCATTTGCACAAGCCACTCTCACTTTTTTTTCTGGCAGTGCTCTCAGGTAATGTCACTGGACAGCCATTCCTCCCCAAAGAGCTGGGAATTGCTATCCTGAAGCTTGTGGTGCCATAGTACAATTCAGATGTCATACCTCAAAGTTAACAGTTTAGCTGCACAATTTGAGGAGGTTTAAAAATCTAATAGAAGAGATAGTCCAGTTCCCAAAGAAATGGCTTAATAACTTGGGGGTTAATAATGGGTTTGCCATTGGAAGAATTTATTAATAAACGTGGCAAAGCAAGAGTGGCATAATCTAGACCAAGGGGAGGGTATAAACAATAATGAAAGAGGGAAATTCTCCAAAAGACATACTAGGCTGATGACTATAAGGATTTCAGTTGTCTTTTCTAGAAAAGTTGGCACAAGCAGCAGCTTTTTTGCAGGTTTCTCCACACTGCTCCTTGGCCTTTTTGAAACTCTCCTCCTTGCAGAAGAGTTGTGCTGGCTGATGCTCTTCCCCTAGTGAATGTGCCCAACCTGTTCATGCGTTGGCTCTCAAAAGTTGTTTTTTGCAGCTCTGTTACTCTGAGGTAGAGTTGAGGATCCCTATGTTGTTTAAAAGCACTACTTTTCAAATAAATTTATTTGCAAAAAAAAAATGTACTTGCTTTACTTCCTCTACCACCATCAGCATATTCAGCCTCTGGAAATCTATTACCTTGCATGCAGGATAACTTCCTGTTCTTCATCAGCATTTCTACAATGTCCTCACTTCTCTCATCAGGAAAGTGGTGCTATGGGTCCATTTTGAACAAACAAAACATACTTACACTCTGAGCTACAACCGCATCATTAGTGCTTATGTTCCATTTGTCTACTCTTACATTTGCCTATTTCTCAGTTGCTTAAAAGCTGATGTAAGAAACTAATTTAAGACTAGCAAATAAAAGGGGCCGGTATTTGTCTTTTCTCTGTGTGAGGAAGGATCAATTGCTTGGGAACAGTCCATGAAACAGGCTTAGCTCTATAGTGCAGATTTCTCTGTTAGAATATCCACTTACATTCCTCACACTTTCATAGTAAAAGTAGCTGAAGACGGTACTGAGGAATCCTGTACCTGGCAATTACTGTTTCGGGGGGGTTTTTTACTGCTTCACAGTGATTTCTGAATAGCTGCATGTTGTATCTTTTAAAAGTGCATTTTTAAATTACATTTGTGTTTATCTACCAAGACAAATTTGTATCTACAAGATTTGCTACAGTACAGTAGTTTGGGAAAATTACCACAACCATTCAATTATAATCATTTTGTATTCATTCACTTATTAAGTCTTTCTAGCACCCAGACTCATTTTTACTACCAAAATTTATTTACTGAAAAATGTCAGGGAGACGTGCAGCTGAGTCTTCCATTATAATAATATCTTTAATTAATAGAAGCTGCTTGAGAAACTCAGGCCTGGATCCTTCAGAGTTCACTATTGTTTCAGCAGACACATTTTGAGTTTTAAATAGAAAAAAAAAAAAAAGGTTTTTAAATACAAAACCTTAATATGGAAGGTTAAAATCTCAGATAGAGCCCCCTTTTCCAAGCCTCAGATATAGCAAAAATTGTTGTCATTTGATTTAATCACACAGAGTCAAGGGTCCTTGTTATAATAATCCTGATTTTATATATTAGCCTGTAATCTTTTGCCAGGTTTATAGGTTTCTGGTGCTGCCATTCTCAGCATGCAAGTGGCCTCCGCTGTGGGAGATGCTCCTCTGCAGTCAGATGCTCTTTGCTCCAATGGTGGCTCTGACAAACTCTTCCAGCTTTCCTCACAGTTCTGTTATTTTAGCTCTTAGAAAGAATGTAACATTGTGAACTGAAACACTTTACTGCACACAGGATGACCTTACTAAATTCTTCTGAATCTTTGCTCTCATGAGACTCTTAAAAAGATTTTTGTACTTCAGATGTTACAAGATGCAAAGTCTTGTGTATTTTTACTGCTTCTAATCTTTCATTCTTTGCAGATTTTGTGCTAACAGCTGCTACTTTGTATTAGTATCATGATACACTATATAATGGCTATACTTGTCCAAGTTTCTATACTCTATTACAACAGGAAACATCTCTCCAATTTCTGGTGTGCCTCTTTTTTAACAAAAAAACCCTGAACCAAACAGCATGTTAAACAAACATGTCACAACCTTGACCCTTGATAATAATTTATCTCCACTTCTATCAGATGTCAACAGATTGAAAAGATCTTTACTACCTTCCTCACCTTTGATCTCATCTCCCTTCAAAAAATCTCTAGAGCATAAGTTGCAGTGGGTATTTTTTTCTACTTTAGGCTGTAATCTTCATACTTCAGAACCAGTCTTACTCATTTCCTTGAGTTTCCCAGGGAAAAATAAATCAGTGGAACATTCAAAATAACATTTTATTTAGGAAAATGTGCAATTTTTGAGTAGAGAAGCAGTATTAGTGAAATTGCCTCAAATTTGGCAACATCAGCCAAAAATAAAAGGATATTTTAATTTTGTTTTCACGAGCAGTTGTAAATGATTCCCCATTGTCTCCAAGTGGACTCCAAAACAGTACACTAAGTTTTTGGGACCAAGATAAGTTTGTGCTCTTGTTTGGATTTGGCCTCTACCTTTTATATTGATCTTAGCTCAGGATGCCCAACCCATAGATCAAGATTGCAATACTAATTTACACATAGTTATTCAATTGGTTGTGTTTCCACACCACACAGACATATCTACAAGATGAATGTACCTCCTACTGATGAAGTTCCCTATAATTTTGTAATTCATGCTGCAATTTACCATACATTGTTTATACCTAGATGTCTATGACAGCTAAATATTAGCTTTGCAGAGAAACACTGAAAAAAATTGAGTGTGTGAATTAGCAGCTATGCATTGAATTCCTGATTAATTAAAGCTTACTGATACATTTTCCTGCAAATGAATCAAATCCCTTTTTACCTACCGATTAGCTTTGACCTGACTCTTCCACAACAATAAATCCATCATGCACTTTGATATTATAACGAGATATGTAGGATATTAATGTCCTTCTGATTGCATATATAATTTCTAGTAAGAAAAGCAAACCTGAAACTGAAGAATAAAATTGCTTTTAAAAAAAATATGATAGGTAGTATTTTTTCCAACAACAGTGTAATCTGAGTGACAACATCATCCTCTATTTTGTCATATACCTTTTTAAAAACATTTTTAGGAATTGAAGCCAATAGCAAGACTGGAATAGATTGAGAGGTGTTACTGACTTTAGCACAAATTTCAGTCCCTGGTGAAACTTGATATTTCTTTATTTATTTGCGTACACAAGAAAAGAGACAATATTTGCTGAGTCATGTCACTCCAGAAATTCCAGTGAGGGACATCATGAAAATAAGATCTAAACCAGCTGTTAGATAACCACAGAAACACACAGAAACCTAAAGTCACCCTACCCTTCTCCAAGCATAGCCTTAGCATCCAAAGGCAGACATATCTGTGACAACTTTGCAAGGTACAGTCCAGCAAGCTTCCTGAGGCATGAAGTTTGGAAATGAGCGAATGGTAGAAGTAGGATATGTGCTCAAATAGCAAGACATTTTGAGAGCTGGTTTCTCCCTAAGCCTCATAGCATATGTCTAGACAATACATCAGAGAGAAGAGCCTTCTTTGGCCAAGGAATAAAAAAAATATTTGGACCCCATGCTCCCGTGCTTCAGCAGTGTAACCTGTAGCCCATTCCCTCACCTCTTCACCTCCCTTGCCCTCATTCCCTTTGTCCCTACGATTTCTCCAATATGGGCAGCACTGGCAGAAGCTGCAAGCCTTATGCAACATGGGAGGACGCTCAAGGGACACCAGCAAATCCAGAGGGACACAGTGTGAGGACAGGACAGAGCAGAGACCAAGACAGCCACGCCCACATCTTGCAGGGTGAAACTGCAAGGGTCTCTTTGGGTGTCAGGGAGGGATTTCCTCCTCCGATCTGCTGCGTGCCCATCAGTGCCCCTGAGCATTTCTTGCAGGTGTCACTGAGCTGTGAGCCTCCCAAAGAGAATGGCAGAATCTTAGAATGACAGAATATCTTGGATTGGAAGAGAACCATTAGGATCATTGAGTCCAACTCCCTGCTTCTCACAGGACTAGATGAAACTAGGAGTTTCACAGAGAGCATTGTCTGGATGCTCCTTGAATTCTGACCAGCTTGATGTTGTGACCACTTCCCTGGGGAGGCTGCTCCAGGGACTAACCCTCCAAGCAGAGAACCTTTTCCTAAAACTCAACCTGAATTTTCCAGTGCATCTTCATTCCACTTGGTACTGTCCTGCTGCTGGTCACCAGGGACAGGAGATCAGCACTTCCACTGCCCCTCACGAGGGAGATGTACCCTGCTGTGAGGTTCCCCCTCAGCCTTCTCCAAGATGAACAAAACAACTAACCTTGGCCTCTCCTCGTTAGACTTGTCCTTGAGACCTTTCTCCATCTGGGTGACCCTCCTCTGGATAGACTCCAACAGTTTGATGTCTGTCCTCTAATGCGGTGCCCAAAACTGCACTTGCTCATTTTGAAATTGATATGGCTGGTAATTCCCCCGGCCCGTAGTCTATATAGATGTCTCTATAAGGCCTCTTTATCCTCAAGGGAGCCCACAGCTTCTCCTCATTTAGTATCATCAGCAAAGTTACTTAATGTACATTTGACTTGTGTGTCCAGATCTTTTGCAAAAACGTTAAAGAGCACCAGCCCTATCACTGAGCCCTGGGGCACTCACTGGTGACTGTCCACCAGCCTGATGTAAGTCCATTTACTGTAACACTGTCAGCCAGACCCATCACCCTGTTGTTCTTCCAACATATTATGGACATGTCTAGCCATGTGCAGGACAGTTTTCCCATAAGGTTACTGTGAGAGATACGATAGAAAGTTTTGCTGACTCCTAAAACCTCACAACTACAGGCTTACCTGGGTCAACTAAATGGCTGACCCTTGTCATAAAAGAAAATTAGGTTGGTTAAGCAGGATTTCCTGCTAGTGAACCTGTGCTGGCTATGACCAAAGGCTGCCTTGTCTCTCAAGTGTTTTTCAGTAACTCCCAGAATAATATTCTGCATAGTTTCACCAGGCACTGAAGTGAGACTGACAGACTTGTAATTACCAGGATCTTCCTTCTTAAGCTTCTTGAAAATAGGCACATTTGACAGTTTTCAGTCAAATGCGTGCTATCTAGATTTTTAAGACCATTGCAAAATAATGGAGGGAGGTCCCATAATGAAGTTGTTCAGACCTTGGACCCTGGGATGAGCACCATCAGAGCCCACAGACCAATGCTCTCCAGCTGGAGCAGGTAATAGTATCTGTTTTGCACAGGAGCAATGATAAATTGTCTGAAGATATTGAAAGTCCTACTCGTAGGGTTGCAATTGTTCACACAGGTTGTGTCATTTTTTGACAGGGATGGGAACATTAGGCATTTCTCTTCAGCATTGCTGTAGAAAGAATTTCCACTCCTGATTAACAGCTGTGGCCATTCTGCTTGTGCCGCTATTGCAGACTTGGGCCAGTTCGTGTCACAGGAGCAGCTGAAGACCTCACACAGGCAATTATTGAGGCTGTAGATGGGAACAGAGTAGAGTCCAGGGTGAGTAGGATGTGCCTCTGCTGGCTGTCCATCACCTCTGAAGGAGACCTAAGATTGTGCACAGGATGGGTCTCTAAATGTGCAAGCAATAAATTAAAAGGTAAATCTTAATAAAACTTCTTTAACAACAAATGAAGGGAACTGCTGTTCCCTTATTCCCAGTTCTGGCAATTAACAAAAACTTGAAAGCCTCTATTTTCATTTGGGAAGGATTAGGGAGAGGCACAGTTTGCTCATTCTTAGTTCTCTTAAGTTTTTGAGATAACAGTTTTCTTGCATTAATAACTGACACATAGCAAGTTTAGAATGTCTTTATATCTTCCTTAAACGGTTTCTTCCTAATTGATGTGAAAGGTTGCTAATAATACCTTGAATGTCTATGAACAAAAATTATAAGGTCCATACTAGTAATTGGATATAAATATGTAACTGTAGTTTCAGGATATACTCTTTTTTGCTACACTTGGTTTTCTGTGTATTTTAGTTTTACTGGATGTATATAATAAAACTGCCTCTGTGGCACGTCTTTCACTTGACTTACACAGAACAGGTTTTTCTCTGTTATTGGGACATCTGGGGAAAAATAGATAATTCTTATTACTTCATATACAATAGTCATTCTTAATACAATGCCATCTTTAATAGTCTGTGTGCCAAAAACCACGTAACCTTGATTTTATGATTTTTTTCTTCAAAGGTAAGTTTACTGTGAATTAAAGTACAGCGTCAGCCCTTCCCCAGAGATATCTGAGCAGCTAGTCCTTTTCTGTTAGCCTGTTTTGATTATGAGACAAATTTAAAGTGCATTATTTGGATTGGTTTTATGATATTGAATTTGGCTATTTTGTAGCCAAAATAGCGGTCATATAGCTCTGAAAATATTCCCTATTATTTTTGCATCATCAGAGCCCAGAACGGGCCCCACCTCATTTCAGCTGATTCCAGTTAATATTAATATTTCTGAAAGTATATCTACAGGAGGAAAACCTATAATGAACAAACAGCCTTCAAACACAGTAAAGATTAAGCAAATAACTGGATTTATCAGAAGGAAGAGACAATCACAATGTTTTGTTTAGTTCTCATATTGATTTTTTTTCCACTTGAATTAACATATTTGATATTGTCTCATAATCCATAACATGGTTTATTTAATGCAAGTGCTCCCTAAGAGATAGAGTGTCAGGAAGAGACTGCAAATGTAATCTCATAGATTGGGGCTAAGAATGATCTTAATCTAATTGGGTCCTAAGTCTCTTCTCCTGTAGCTAAAGAAAAGGCACCATAATATTGCTTTATTTGATTGCAAGGTCTTTGGAATCTTCCTCTATGTTTGTATGCTGTCTAGTGCCATGGATACTTCTCCTCAGTGAAGGTCTGTGGGTGCTGTTGTAATATAAATAAATGAGAAGAAGGGGAGTGAAATGACATAAGAATTTCTATAGCCATTCTGTATGCGAAGATTATGTTGTCTGCTTCTAGCAGAAAAATAATCCAGGTGGAAATATAGACATTTCCTCAGAAAATTATAGTGCAGAGGATTAATCCTCCTTGTGTCTGATCTTGCTTTAGGAGGGAACTAAAACAGAATTAGGCTGAGAAACTTGCTTTTAGCTGAGGAGACTCCAGGAACATATTTATGGTGTGAGCTTGCCCTTTAGTCTAAAAAACAGTAAACAACCATCATGAGAAATGGCAGAGTTAAGAAGGGTTTAAAGGCTGGAATTTATCAGAACAATGTTTCCTCATACCTAGTACTAAATTTTTCTCCTCTGAATGTTTATTTAATTTCCTTGTTGGACACAATGAGAATTGCTCTCAAAAAACCCACCTGTCTCACCCTCTTGTCCTGTTTGGCAGTCTCCTGCAAATCCAAACCTCATATCTTGTCTGGAGTAGTGGGCACAGGGAAACATTCATCTGCAAGGGACAAAGCAAATGGGATGACAGTGTATTTGTTCAGTTACTTTGAAAAACTGAGTGTGTGAACCGGAGCTGTGTGAACAAGGTTCAAGGTCTCAAAATAGAAAACTTGGAAATACACTTGTCAGCACCATACTCTTGCTCCTGGGTTTCATGCGTAGCTCTGGCCTGTGCCCAGCCTTAAGCACCCCCTGGGCCAGAGACCTGAGCTGAGCGCAGTGAGACAGCATAGCCAAGCAGCAAGGCTTTGACTTCCAAGGTCCCCTTGAAACCACCCAGGGCACCCTCTCCTAATGGAGATCCCATGGGAAAAGAAACATTTGATTTCTCTTTGCTCTAAGCAGTCTCAAATAATCTTTGCAGGCATACCACACCACCAGCTTTATTGAAACATCCCTTGCATTTCACAGTCTGCTACCTCCAGGAGGCCTGAAGGAGCTCTCCAAAATCCACAGTGGGCGTGTGGCAGACTTTGCTTTAAAATTGGACTTGTTTTCACCCACAGACTCGCACTTCAATCCACACAGTAGGATCCCCTCCACTTTATTCTTGTCATCTGTGGGTTGGACTTAGGACAGCAGGAAAGAAGTGTTGAAGCAGCTTCTGAGGTTGCAAATCACCTTTCGCCCAAACAAATAAACAGTTCAATCATATTTATCACAGGGCCTTGTACAGAGCAAGAAGGGGACGAATTATTTTCCTCACACAGGGCCCCTCCAAATGCAAAGGCAATGTCACAGCATAGTCCTGTGACACCTAGTTTACATTTTCATACCACTGTGTAAACATTCTCCTCCTCCCTGTGCCCCCGTTGGGTAGGTCGTCGATGTTTGATTTCCTCTTCACAGCCAGGAAAACTGGCACAGCCAGTGTGAGGCAGTGAGGCACAGCTCTCAGTGGTTTTGGGAGAGAAAAAACTGCAGTTGTAGAAATGTTTCTTGGCAGGGAGCTCTGCAGAACATTTAGTCCAACCTGCTGCTCTAAGTAGGACTGTTTCCAGCCCAGGATCAGCTCACTCATGGCTCTGTAAAGACTAAGTAACCACTGAGATCAGGATAAATTCTTCAAAATGTTATAACACATCAACAATCTATCATTTTGGACTGGTGGGGATTTTTTCCCCTAAATCACAGACACTTGTTTTAAAAATGCAGTGGAAAAAATCAATCTTTATTTTGCTCCCACGCATCACAGAATTTATCAAATGTTATTATACGGTAGGTTAAATCCTATTTATTTTCTAAATGAACAAACATAGAAGCATGTAGAGGCAACTTTGGCAACCTCCTATAACCTGAGTTCTTAGCCCGAACTTCATGCCTGGTTTAGAGATGTGAACAGTGAGAATCACTGTAAACACAAGTCTTCTCAGCCTAATGGAATACGACAGCTAATAATTTTCACTATTCACTTTTTTCTTCCAATACTACTTTGGTCAGTTATAAGCAATGTGTGTACTTTCAAACCAAAAGACTCACAGCAGATTCCACTCTGACCATGAAATATTTATTTTCTTGAGGAATTCCCTGAGCTTTTCATGAAAACGGGTCAACAAACATGGAGTTTCTGTACAGCAATCAAGCCCTAGACATGAAGTGAGAAGTGCTGGGCATGGTTATCAGGAAAAGGGTTATACATTATCTAAGACACAGAATTACTGTCCATAAATATATTTTTTGCTGTAAGTGAGATATCTGAATTGCTTGGCAGTCCCCTGCAGCCCTGCTGAACACGCCCCTTCACCCCTTCCCATCCCAAGAAACTTGAAGCCAACAGACTGTTTTACAAGTTACCTATTCCTCCTTTGAGAAATCAGGAATAATGATAGCAGTGGGGGAGCAGCCAGGGTCATATCAAAGGTGGCAGGGTCAAGAAGACTGCTGCCTCTCACTGGACAGCTGACCTTCTGAAACCCTAACAGAGAAGGTATTTCCATTAACCACAAGGAAGATAAAGTAGATTTGACTTTTTGGCAGCAGTGTAGCTGTGACCACAGGAGTGAAGGAGGCCAGGAAGCTGGATGGATGGATGGATGGATGGATGGATGGATGGATGGATGGATGGATGGATGGATGGAGCACAGACACACGAGTCTTCAGATACATAAAATGTGTCAAGAGGATTTTTGCTGTACTAGATGTTAATTTGCAGTGGAGAGTGCACATTGCCTCAGTTACTCCTGTCTAGCTGTGTCTAACTACCTCACACTTCCTCTCCTACACCGACTTTATTATCACCTGTGAGACAAAATCTCTCTATTCACCTGAGAGGCTTTTCTCTCACTGTTATCCTAGCTACCTTTGCAAAGCCAAACTTATTCAAGTAACTACGTGGACAGATTTAGCTCCATTTAGAATCCGAGGCATTCTTCATAATTGCTATTTTTATGATAGAAAACCTGTTTCTCCACCCGTGGCAGCACCTTTAGTTATTGACAAATCCTTATTCAAACCTGCTTTATACTGATTTTACACTGCTTACACTCTGCAGGTCAATGAAGGTTCCTGTCCCTCCATTTGGGTTTAATTCCACTGTCACTGAATTCAGTATAGGAGATCCTGCTTCATCCTGAAATTATTATATGTCTCAATCATGATTGTAAAATAATACTTTTTTGCTTGCTTGGTTAATTTACCTATGATCATCTTCAACATCTAGAAAACAAAAGAGACAAAAGAAAATAATTTATGGAAGTACAGAAGGGTGAAAACCATGACAAATTATAATATGTGAGTCTGCAGTCTGCTTACCTGCAGCTCTCTGTACAGTCTACCTGATCAAGGGATGTTTCTGCACTTAAAAAGAGATGGAACTTCCTTTCATAAACAGGCATGAGAAAGTGTACAGGAAATAGCACCCAATTAAACTTTATGGCACTTACATAATGCTGAAGCCTACAGTAAGCTGACTAATAAATTACCAAGCCAAACAATACAAAGCACCATACAAATAAATGACGTCTCTTGCTGGATTCAGAAATGGTATAATATTAACCATCTATAGCCCCAATATAAAGCTGAGCCAAAAAAAAACCCTCAAGTATCAAGAATGGGAACAAGGAAGTTCACAGTTTGCTGTCTGGCATGACATTGCCCAGTTCTTGAGAGACGCTATGAAACAGAAGGCTGCATGAGTTTGACTACTCTCTTCTCTTTTGAAAATTGAAATTTCTCCCACTGAAAACAGAGATTTAAAAAAGAGCTCTCATTAAAAAGAGAGGAACAGACATTGCAAGGGGAAAGTTCTGTCACACTCCAAGTGACATGATTTCCCAAAGCTGTATGCACAAGGACTGCGCATCTTATGGTCAGAAACATGCAGGACTTTTACAAAGCTGAAATTTTCTCTATGTAATTAACCATAACTGCAGTGATCCATGAAAATATTCACTCAACAGGTCCAGTTTCTTCCAGGTAGATAACTTTAATCTTTCTGCCAATTCTTATTGGCCTCCTTTGTCCAACCCTACTACTTTTTCACGACGTGAGAGGACAAAGGAAAATGGAAGAGAAAGAAGAGATACAGCAAATGAGAAGGAAGGAAAAGTTTAAAACTGAATACCAAAACAAAATATGACATTTTCATTAAAAAGTTTCCTGAAAAAGTGTCTTTCTACCCTACTTCCAAAATTAATTTCCTTTCAAAACCTTTAGAAAGTACTTTGACACATTCATTGTAGCTTTTTGTTTATGTGCTTGGAACAACATTAGCTTCCATCTCTACCCACACTGAAGAGTGGAATAACAAAAATAAAATTAAAAATTAAATCCTATGCGTATGAACCATGAGATATCCTGACCACAGGACATGATGGGCCTTTGTCAATTAAATGTTGGATTGAATTATAGTACATCTTCAACACAGAAAAAGAAGCTGAAGAAAAAGGCAAGAACAGACTTTCAGCATTTATACAGTGTTGAAATTTAGTTCTCACTTTCTTCTTTTTCCAGACAAGAAGAAAATCGAAGCACGCAGCTGCTATAACCTTCATTTTACACAGAGTTTATGACAAGGTTCTTCGCATTTTTCTCCTCGCAGCCACTTCTACAGCAATGTTCTACAGAGGAGAAGTTCTTATCATGCTGAGGGAGAAGTGCTTGATGTAACACAAACAAGCAAATTATCTTAAAAGTACATTTAACTGTCTCTGAAAATAAGGCACTATATATCCCTGGAATTTGTGGAATGCAAATTGATTGTTGGGGTTTGGACTGCTTTAAAAAACTGAATAGCATTCAAATCCATTTTCAGTCTGAGGGATTTTTCCTTGCTTTTTACCTGAAATTTTGGAGTCACTAATTACTGATTTTGCCTCTAACATTCAATGATTCAAGAAATCATAAGAACTGTTGTGTGTATACCCTTCACTATTGTGAAATGTTCTGACTTGGCTCCGTATCTACACGACATATTAAGATATTTATAATAATAATAATTTTAAAAGGTCCAGAAAGTGACCTGAACACTGATTTATGTTCCTTGTGCTGTTTAATCACTTTCAAGACTTCTGAGGTGGCCTTGTCCCAGGCCACTCTGTCTCCAAGGAGATCCTAGGTAAAATCCAAGGAGATAGACAAGATGGACACCACTACAGAAAAGCACTTTGGACATGGTGCCACTGTATAGGGAGTAAAGGCCAGAAAGTTATTCCTGGTAGTGGCTACAGTAGAAGATAAGGGGACCTGAGAGGAGAAAGGGCTCTTCAGGTAAGACTTTCTGCAGACCTTTCTGCAGTTTGCTGTATGATCATTCATCTCTTCTTTCAGGGCTGTGTAATTTCTTTTATGCCTAAAACAAGTGCCATTCCTTCTGATTCTCTTCTTAGTCAGCCTTAAATTTTGGGAGACTGGCTCTGCTCTGTGATGATGAGTGCTGTGCCAGGTCACATTCAAGGTATACTTCTGGCCATGAGTGCATATGTCGCTCTTTTAATCCTCAATGTTCTTCCTAATTAAACACCATGGAAAAGGCATATGGACAATTTTAGACTAATGCATTCCATTCAAGAATTTCATTACTAGAGTTGTCCTTGCACTGCGGTATTCAAACGACTCTCCAAAACGTCCCAAAATTCTTCAGTCTTACATTAGATGAGCACTTAAGTTTTAATTTGGTTGGCTGATTTGTTGTACTTCTTGTTTTTTTCCAATTTACACCTAAGGCACTAAGATAATTATTTGGAGAACAGAAAGACTTGTAAAAGACACTGGGCATCTGGAGATGTGAAGTACTGTCTTGAATGACTGGTTACCGGCAAAAAAATCCCAAAGTCATGGAGTATGTCCTGATAGAGAAAAACAGCTTTCAATTCAATTTTAGTGGATAATGTTACAAGGAAAATTAAAACAAGTAATTTCCCTGTGTGACAGCAGGATTTTTATGCTATTAAAACATCTGCACAAATAAACATGTAACAATTTGGTGATTTCTTCACTCTTTCCATCAATACAAAGGATACTGTCTGTTTGTCAGAACCACAAAAGTGCTGGGTGGAATTTTTAACATATTCAGCATTGACTCATGTCTTTGCCCCTGGATGTCAAGGGGTATGTCAGGGCTTTTGCTGACTGCAGTGGAACAGCTAGGGCAGAATTTTCTGTACTTTAGAAAATCTCACCTGTTTCTCTCTCTCAGTATCTCTGAGGGACTGACAAGTTTTGGTATGCAAGTCAAAAAATATGTTTTCTGAAGCATAAAATTATTTTCAACAGGAAGCAAGAGATAGATGTAACCTGAAAATATTTACATACAACCAGAGGAAAAAATCTGGTCTCCTTACTTGTGGTTTTAGTAGAAAAAAGTATTAAATTTACATTGTCATTTCATGCAGCACTACATTATCCACTAGTACGCATAGTGCTTTTCCATAGTAGTCCAGCTGTTTTTCTGATTGATGAATGAATGTGAAACTGATTGAAAAAAGTCCAAGTTTCAGTTAAAAAGTCAGACAAAAATTCCAAGTCTTTCTTGGTTTCAGATTAACCTGCGTAAAACCAGTAACTTTCATGTGCTGATTGCCAGAATGCTGTGAATTTGTTTATGAATCTCAAAAACACGGTTCTCTTTGAAGCTTTCCAAGAAGTGCTTATTCATTGTAAACAAATAAGTACTGCAAATCTGAGACAGTGTCAACTGAATTTCAGTTTTATACCAAACTTGAGAGAAGGCAAGACTCATTTTTAACGTGAATGATATGAAAACTTAATGATTTATTTTACTGTGTGATGCGTTGAATTCTTTGAAAGCACAGCATTTCAGTTCATATGCCAAAGTCCATGTAAATTGGAAAGTTTACTGAATAAGCAAAATTTCACAAAGATAAAACATTCGCTTTACTAATCTTTACTGTCTTTACGATTTGGAACTTGAAGTTCACACAGTGCCAACAGGAGGAGGCAGGCAATGAAAAATAGAAAATCTTAATATTAAAAAAAAGAGAGACATTAACGGTCTTGGATCTCCACCTAAGCCAACCATCTACATATGCAGAGTGAGTCACCAGAACTGTCCAGACTCCTCATAGTCTCTTGGGCATGGTAGTCAGCTGTGTTCAGTATTTCATTGACTCAAACACATCAGTTCACTACTTTACATGCTTTCCTATTTTGTCAAGTTTCCCTTTTCCGATATCCTTTCTTCCCTGATGGTCAGTTTGGGAATTACTATTGTGTGGTGTTCACACACTGAGATAACACTTAGTCATCTCTGTGGTGGCATTCTTATAACTATGTGGACCTAGTTTCTGGGAATACAGTCATCCCGCTCAGCTGTTCAGATAACTGTGGAAGCACACTAACTTGTTAAAGTGTGAGTTTACATTATTTTTTTTTTTTTTAGTTTATTTGTTTTACTTAATCTCTATTTTCACAAGGTAATATGTTTGCTCCTACTTGTGCAACACAGACAAGTTCAGATGTCAGTGAAATTGTGCCCTGGATTGGGAAGTATTTGCACGTAAATCAGTTAAGTGTGGAAAACTAGGAATTTACTTATTTCTATTATTTAGGACACAATATGCACCTAAAAAAACCCAACAACAACAACAAAACACACTAATTTGAGCTAATCACATGTCTGAGGATGGAGGACTGGAGGATACCTGGTTATCTCCACAACTGCCTGAACAGTCACACACCAGACAGAGCCACATGCCAGGAACCATGTCCACCACTGCTAATGACATTTAGGACCCAAAAGCTATAAGATATAGGTAAAGAGTTGCAGAGATTGAGAATTTTGTTTCTTTCTTAAGTTCCAGTTACAGAAAGGGATTCTTTACATTGAAATGCTCTGGTTGGCACAAGCAAATAAACGTTGGTTTTGAAGAATGAGATAGCAACACAACACTACCCCAGCAATTCAGTGAATAGCCCCAGCGGTGAGCTCTGTCACACACACATAGATTTAGGCTTCTGCTGGGATCAGTGCTGTCTTGGACATCCACACAGATTCAGAGGCCCAAGGGCAATATCTGTAAGAATAATCCTCATAAGGGAAAGAGTTATTTGGAAGGAAAAAAATAAAATTGTGGTTTATCATCAGAAGGTAGAGAAGTCAGCCAAAAAATAAATCGAAAGAAAATTATTTTCTGTGTTCAAGGGAACTAACTAATTAAAGCAGAACAGCTGGCTGATCTGAGACTAAACAGTGGAGTTTAACAACCTATTAACATCCCAGAAGGGGAGCATGTGGTCTGATTTATTGAGGTGTTGAAGGTACTTCAGAGTAGGAAACTGATGCTCAGTATATTTGAAAACAGGATCAGTGATCTTAACCAGGATTAAGTGTCCTGTAGCTTTTTCTGATAGTGACATTTATGTGCATGATTCCCTCTTACTCCCTTCTGGACTTGGCATTTCCAGCTTAAAATTCATAATAGAAGTAGATATTTCGGCATTTCTTCAAACAAACCAGACGTTTACAGTTGTGTGTGAAGCATTCTGTGACATATGAAGACAACATCTGTAAACATAACTGCATTGAGCATGGTGGGAATTCAATCTGCTTACTCAGAGGTCGGACATGACCCAGAGAAAAGCTGGGACTTGCCCAGCATCGTGGTGAAGAGTCAGTGTCAGAGTTCCCAGCACCTGAGTCATGTACTTAGCAGAGTCATCCCCTCCTCTGTCAGTGCACGGCCTCATCCACAATGCATCATGCCCTCTTCCTTTCACTCACTCTTGGTTTGCTTCTAATTTAAACTTAGTGATTCTAATATTTATCCTGGTCTCAGATTTATGTGTGCACATCTCTCAGCCAAGCTAATTGTCTCCCTCTTTCTTCTCCTTTCCCACCTTTCTGTCCCATCCAAGGTTTTATTAGTGACTCAGACCTTTGCCCCAGTTTCCATAAGAAGCACAGACTTGGAGCACATCTCCTTCACTATCCATTTCCAACCCGTCACTCACTCTGCCTAGGAGGCTGAGGACAGCAGGGCAACTCTAGACCCCTGTCTGTGGAGGAAGACTACCATGCTTTTCAGTGATTGAAACAAATAAAAATTTTCTGAATCATAAGCATTACATTGTTTTGCGTGGTCAGGACAATAATCACTGTTTTCAGACAGTGGTTTTCTTCATTAGTAAATTAACACAAGGTACAGGAAGCTTGATCATCGTTGTTTCACCTGGCACCTGTCTCCACTCAAAATTCTGTTACTGTCAACTTTCACAGTGTTTATGCATGTGTCTCTGCAGCTGGAGTCAGTCTTGTGATGCCACAGGTGAGAAAGAAAAGAGTAATGGTAGAAAAATTCCATCCTTCAAAAATAATCTTGTGATCTGTAAGCCATCTCATGACTTGGGAGGTGTGCTGCCATAGCTGTGCTATGGTTGACAGAATGTCAGTGCTAACTCAGCTGAGCTTGTTAGGGTCCAAATCATATTCAGTGGTCCATAGGCAGCCATGTACTCTGTATTTTATCTTCAAGTACAGCAAGGAAGGTAACAGTGATACCAAGGAGTTCATTGACACCTGGCATCCTCTTTTTTTTTTTTTTTTTTTACATTATTTGAAATTTCTTGAGCATCACAGCTCTGTTTTGGGGTAGCATCCGTTCAAAGTTGCCATGACTAACTTATTTTTTTTGTAACACACTTCCATTGCCTGTTTGGAAAAATTATAGTAAGCATGTTTCAAAAACAGTCTTCTGCTCTGTTTGTTCCAATAACTACAAGGGATAATTTAGCAGAGGCCTAAAGTACTTAATACTGTCTGATTTCAAATTTATGCAACAAGGACTGCATTCACCTGCAGTAATTTTTACTCATCACTTATACCCGTGGTCACAATATTAAAAATCCTGTCATACTGTTATATAACTAGAATTCCTGGTCCTTCGTGAGAAAAATCTCAAGTTTTTACCTGTTTTTGGCTGACTAACAATTAAACCAAGGATGTTTGTATCTCTGTGTGAACATGCCCTAAACAAATGGACATGCCTCTTAATGGGCAAAGAACAAACACAGCTTTACAGAAGGAGAAAGAAAAACAAGCAACCTCTCATATTGCTCAGATAATCTTTGGGAAAATTACAAGAAAGGATATTTAATATATTGAAGTTCATGCAAATTAGTCTTTGACACCACTACCTGCTGAATCAGGATTACCTATGTATGAAGCAAGCATAAGAATCATCAAAGCTTCCTCATCTCTGTCTGTGGTACCATTAACCTGTGGCAATTTTGATTTATAATTAAAAGTCCTAATGTTCTCACATGAACAGTAATTTACTGGATGGAGCAATTTAGATTCTTGGAGGTCATAAAAGCTTTGTCCAGTTAAGCAAGAGAAATAAATAGGTGGGGTAACTTTCAAGTACCCTGACCAGCAGGTCTGTGAGGTGCCCAGCTGCTGCAGGGTGCAGGCAAAGCTGGAGGACTTGGAAACATGATCCCTGCACATTGAGCCAGGCTCTGCCAGGACTGGCACCAGGAACCACTGAGCACAGGGTTCCATCCAGTGCCACCCCTGCTCTCAGCCTGAGACATTTGGCACAGGCTGCACTTTCAGCCACTCGGGCTGTGGCCCCAAAACCTCAGGTGAAGGCTTGTGCTGATATTTTCCTTTCAAATGACTTCATGGAATGTGCTATTATGTTGGAGGACAGTCAGAAACAGCCTTTGCTTCATGTGATAGCAGGGTCCTCACAGCTCCTGGGGAACTGGGAAGCCTGATTCAATTGCCTTCCCAGCCTGCGGAGATTTAAGACCTCTCTCACCTCTACCTGATCGGGGCAGGCACTCCCATCATCTCTGCTGAATTCAGTAGCCATGGGATGTTACAGAAGCCAGCTTGGGACACATCAAAACTCATTTTCTCACCTCCTGCTGCATGTTGAAACCACCAGCCTAAAGGCTCATGGATTTTGCCCCTCGCTCTTCACAAGGGCACAGGTTGGACAA
This sequence comes from Struthidea cinerea, assembly GCA_013397865.1. Classification (NCBI taxonomy): domain Eukaryota; kingdom Metazoa; phylum Chordata; class Aves; order Passeriformes; family Corcoracidae; genus Struthidea; species Struthidea cinerea. The sequence continues at coordinate 109,093 of VZTI01003716.1, forward strand.
CTGCCTTCACATAGTTTTTGAAACCCCCTTAGGCTTAGGCACCTGCCTGTCCAGTGTGGGAGAGCCATGCAGAGGCTCCAGAACAGCACTGGAGACACTTTGCGAAGGGCCAGGTTGTAAAAGGAAGCACTGTGTGAACTTGGGTCCTACTACTGTTGGGTGTCCACTGAACAGAGGAGGTCTGGGTGGTATTTCATGAGATGATTCAGGTCCACCAAAGTCCTGTTTTGGATTTGTAAATACTTAATTTGATCCAGTACTGAATTCTCAGTTTTTCTGGCAATAAAAAACATGGTTAAACCATAGCTTCAGTCCATCTAAAGATAATATATATGCCCAAATGGTTTGGCAGTATAAATAACTTTGATAAATCCAGGCCCTCCTAAAAGGACCTTGTTAGCCTATACCATCAAATAGTTTCATAAAGATATGTAAAGGCAATCACATTGAATTAAAACATCCCATTCATTTATAACACAGAACTTTCACATCTCCTATCACACTGACCTCTCCCCTAATACTGCAAAACAAAAAAGGAATTGTATTCATACCTTCCTCAGCAGTGAAGTATTTGCCAGCTCTGTGCGCAGCTTTTGCAGACTGCAGCTTTTTTGTCCAACAAGCCTAGTGCTCTCTCTTCTACCTGCCAAGGGGAAAAATACAATCACATAGCAAAATGGCAAAACACTTTCTAACGCTTTTCATGTTCAGAAGGAACATCAAATTAGAGGAAGGATGAAAGCTGTGAAGTTGCAGAAAGTCAACAGTTAGATCTTTGCTATTTCATTCAGTTGTTAACTTGAGCAAACCTTGTAACTTTTACACTAGTAATGCATTTATATTTTATCATGAATTTCACTGTAGGGTATGGCATATTGCAGATGAGATGTTCAGATAGATTGAGACTGTAAAAATATAGAAAACATAGGATGTAAAACTCTTAATGTAAGGCTTAATTTGTAAGGGAGACAACAAAATTATAAATAACTACAAATTACCTGCATGAAGAAATAAAAAATCATTAAAAAAATCTGTTTCCTACATGAGAAAAGAAAAGAAGGATGCCTAAAGATGTGTGTCAGACAGCTCTGGGCATGGTTTCAGGGCTGATTAGGGAAAGACTTGCACAGCTTCTCCTCCACTTTGCGATGACAGATTATACCATGCAGCTGTACTAAGGGGGATTTAGTCCTATTAGCCTTCTTCCCTCTGCCTCATAAATCATTTACTGCTAGGAACAGATTTACTTAGCACATATCTCAGTGATTTAGTAAAGGTAATGAGCGATGAAATGGTTTGATTTGCAGCCAATCTACACTACTGATATCTTTAAAGTGTTTCCAGCCTGGCCACTGTTGGAAAGGCACTTTGTACAGCAGTTATCAGAACAAAGCTGAACTTCCTCAGCCTGCTCAGGTCCTATTGCTCATGAGTTTCCTTCAGAAAAGTCTTCAATCTTTGCTTTGAAGCTTGCAAATCTACATATAAGTGGATCTAAATAAGTAATTATATTGGCCCTGGCAAGCTTCTTTACCCATTTTTGCTTTTTGAACATTAAATCAAGTGGCAAATAAATTTATGGTTCATATTTTCAGATGTCACTCACCTTACAAATTTATTTACATCATAAGCAAAATACATCCATTCTGGTCAGATAATATCTAGCAGTCTTATGAACCTCATACCTTCCTCTGGTAAAACAGCCTATGCAGTTTTGTCCTGTGAGTTTTCTCACACAGAAGTTCTGATTCCTGCCTGAGACAGAGAAACTAGCTAATTAGAGGGGAATCTTTACCTGAAGTCTTTAAGTGACAGACCAAACTCTAGACAATGAGTTAATACAAAGCTAGTTCTCACTGAGAGGAAGAGGAGAAGGGTGGTGAAAAAGAACAACCAGCATGACCTTACCAAAGACAAATAATGCCTGGCTAACCTGATAGCCTTCACACAGGAGACTCTGTGAGCAAGGGGAGAGCAGCAGGCATCAGTTAGCTGAAGATTTTCAGTAATGTCCTTATAGCCAAAATGGGGACATGTGAACCAGACGAGTCAACTACCTAGGTGGATAGAAAATTATCTGAACAGTGAGACTCAAAGTGTAGTGATCAGTGATTTGATGTCCTGGTAGTGACTCACCACTTGTGACTGGTCTTGCTTAGGGGCTAATAGGAGCACAGTACTTCTGAGATTTTAAGAACCACATGAGCCTAAGGACAGAACATAACCTAGGCAAGGATGGAGAGGACACCAAAAAGCACATCATGGTCAACACAACGGAGGGCAGGACTGCCTTTCAGAGAGGTCTTGACAGGCCGGAAAAATGGACCAACCATAAGCTCATTATGTTCACCAAAACAAATGCCAAGTCCTATCCTTGGCACGGACCAGCCCCATGCAGCTGTGCACTCTGGAGGTTACCTGTCTGGAAAGGAGCTTTGAAGAAAAGAATCTGGGCAACCCTGATGGACAACAGGTTTAGGATAGGACAGCAGTGTGCCACTGAAGGATGGAAGAGCTGCATGCAGAGTTGTGTGAACAAGGAACATCAGGCAGATCAAGTAATTATTTGACTTCCTGTAACACTCTTCAGGCTACACTTGAAATACCCTGTCCAGCTTTGATTGTCCCAGTAGATATTGATAGATCAGGACAAAACAGAGAAAGTTCAGCAGAGGGCTACTAAGATGTTCAGAAGCTGAAACTCTTTTAGGGACTGGAGGTGGGATAGTCTGGTCTAACTTCAATGAATTCGGAAAGGATATTGCATCAGACCACCTCCAGAGGTCCCTTCCGACCTAAATTATTTTATGACTCTGAGACTGCAAGTCAAAAGAAGCTCAGGGTTTTGTCTTACTACAAGTGATGAAAAAATGAAATGTAGCAAAAAAAAAAAAGTAAAACCAAACCCACACTAACCAAAAAGCCAAAAAAAATCAGGTTTTCTAAAGAGAAGTTCTTTGTGAAACAGAGAACAATTTGCATTTTTGTATGACATCTGAGAAAAATTGATGCCTAACACTTTCATTCAGAACAGTCAATGTACTGAATTTTATTCTCAGAGAGCAGTCACCCTGATTGAGCATGTGATGAAAACTGCTGTGATGAAAGATGCTCCTCAGCAGATTTTCTGGGGAGTGTCCCAATCCATGCAGATTCACAGCCCAGATGCCCTCCCAGTGTTGGTATCATTGCTATTTTTTTCCAAAAGTCAATCAGTATTTACTCTATTCTGCTGTTTTCCAGTGCAACATTCAGAAAAATTCTTATACATCTTCATCTGCAATGCAATAAATTGTCCATATTGTCACATGGGGTACATAAGTGGTAACATAAATAAAGCAGACAGTGAAACCAGACACACTGAATATTATTGACCAATCAGTCTTATTGTAACAGCATTGCAACTGCTGTAAGTTTTGCTCATTGTTTCTCCTACCTCACCACTTTTACTGAACATTCTAGTAATAGATAAAACATGGATCTGAAATGTCGTGGGGTTATCTGTGGCTCTTCAGCTCTATATATTCATCTGCCTGGGAGATGTCCTAACCAAAGGCTATCAATTTCCTCTGGCACACAAGTGAAGGACACCTTCTGGTGATGTTGTACAAACCTGGAAAAAAAATTATATCCCAGTGGTAACTGTAAAAAAATATGTGTGCATGTGTGTGAGAGCAAGAGGGACTGTCTTGCTAAACAGAGCACTCAGTTAAGAGCAGAAATCCTGAATTTCAAACACAGTGAGGTCTTAGAGTGACAGTCTCAGAAATCTTTGTCAGGTGCCCAGTTCTGTTGCTGGCCCAGTGTCTCCTGGCTAAATCCATTCAAGGCCTCAAAGAGGAGAAATATTTCACTTTGGGATGCTTATTAAGCTTAAACATTAATTAAGTTCCAATTACTTAGTGCTGTGTACACAACTGCAATGTTAGAAATCAACAGAGCTGCAATTCTAAGCAACTAAAAAAATATTAAGGTCAAAACTAAGGTAATTGCAGAGTTTTAAAAAAACCTGATTTATATGACAATTAAATATATAATTTCCAGACCATGATACCATAAGTTGGCATCGAATTCAGTTTTAGTCCTACTTTGGGAATGTATGTCTTCTTTGGCATTGTATAATTTAACCTCCAAGTTAATTCTGTCATGGAAAGTGAATGGAAAAAGTGCTTTAAAAGTGCCATTGAAATTTCTTGGAAAAAGGATTTAATGTTCACATAAGACATACTTTAAATAATTTCTTTGGGGAGTTAAAGAAGGATATACATACAGAGGGTCAGGGGGGAAGCTTAGTAGCATGCATAAGCAGAAAACCAGGAGCCTTGCTCAATCAAATGCCTTCAAGACAGCAACATGTTGGCTTTCCTTCCAGATGTGAAGCTGAATCCATAACCTTATTAGGATGTAACCATATTTCAAGTTCCATTTGCAACGATCACGGATTAAGCTGATTGCCTAAAAGATTGCAGCAACTATGGGTTTAAACAGATATTTATGTGTCTATTAACATCATTATAATTAGCTCTTGGTTCACAGATTACAAAATAATTCTAAACTAAGCTATGAAAATCATTTACTTGCCTAGTGCTGTGTGGCATTCCTAAACTGTGAGTGGGTGTAAGAAAGAGCTTATATAATTTGTTTTTTATTCTTTTCATACATAACACATTTCCTATATGGTTTATACTCATGTATAGAAATATAGGTGTAATTTCTATACTCTAGATATTTTAATGTTGATAATGTGATACATATTTTACAATTTATGTAGATCATAGCCTACAACATTCCGTAGTCATGTACTGCAACAAGCAAGGCTTAAACCACCACAAATTTTGAATTGGTACTTGAAAAAAAAATGGTCTTCATTTTAAAAGTCTGCATAATATTTAGAGAGCTCCTGATCACAATTAGCTCTTGTTCTGGCATATGTTTAAATGTCCCATTTACCCAAAAGGAAGATATGACTCTACTAAACCATGCCTTAATGGCCACAAACCCATGAAAAAATTTTGCCCTCCATGTATGCAGGCAGAAGTTTGCTGTTGGTGCTGCTGGTAACAGCTCTCAGCAAGCCCTGGGCTCTTGAGGGGGGATGTTGTGGGGGCCACAAGACAGCTCATACCCAGAGTAACCCAGCCATGTGTTCCTCAGCAGATTTGGTGGGATCATCTTCTGTCACTGCCAAGAGTTCTGATTCCTCAGCAGCTTCTACGCCAGACCTACCATTTGTCTTGTGTAACCCTGGCTTGAACAGCACAGTCGCAGCGCCCACCATCTCCTCGTGACTCAGAAGCCATGGCCCCTCTGAGCCAGGGTGCATGACTGGCACGGCAGCACAGACACCACCCAGAGAGCTGCTGACCTGTGCCACCTCCTGCCTCCAAGCTGCGTCATCCTCAACTACCACTAGTCCTTCAGAACAGTCCTCCCTCCCCAAAAGTATTAAGCAGTTACAAGACAAATGCACAAGGGAATGATTTTCATTATACAGCCACATCTTTGATTTAAATTTTCTCTCTCCTACCCTGAATTAGAGCCACCAGAAATGAAGTCAAACCAAATATCACCCAGAAAAGAAGGATTAAGTGAACTCTTACTGAGCTGATACTACTGCATGGGTTGGGACTTTTTCACATAGATTAAAAATTCTGAGTATATTAACAATGACTTTATCACATGATGTTTGGAAAAAAAATATTTAAAGACCAGAGAGTGGAAGCTGAAATAGCACGTTTAAATTCAGAATGTTTAATTTTAATCCAGGCATTCTACATATTAATATTACATTCTTTGTATTCCTGAGGATTCTCTCCCTCCTTTTCCAGGAAAGTCCACCAATCCTTTTTCTTATATGCTTGAGCATGAGGCAGTGAGAGGATCAAATGCATCTCTTTCCAGGATGAATCACAGTCTTTGTGATACTCACCTAGCTTTTCTTCAAGATCAGGCAGACTTCTCTCCTTCATACACATTTGTCAAGGAGCATATTGGCCTATCTTGCTTTGAAGCCTGGCCTGGGTTAGGACAGTCATTATACTCCTAATTTATTTGCATTTATGACAGAGTTCATACTGCTTAAACTGTAAACAAGAAGAGATTTCCTTCAAAACTGAGATTCTGAGTTCCACGGTAATATCCTAACTCTCTTACCTGGGCCTTAGCATTTTCGTTGTATGGGAGCTGGTTCTTAGTAACATGTAATCCTTGAGGGTGTGGTATATGCTTTTTTTGAAATGCACTATAAAATACTAGTGAGAATTGTCTTATCATATTTTTATGAATAAAAATATTCTGCAAAATGACATGCAACATTGTCAGCAATGTCAGTGGCTGACAAAAATGGCTAACTGGCGTCAGCCACAACTAAATTCAGAAATTAGTTTAAGTCCAGTCTAGTGATGGAATTCCCTAGAGCCTGACCTTCACTAGATACCAGCATCTTTCCAAAAGCATAACTTAGTCAGGTAACAGTATATTATCCTTCACACAGTCCTTTTCAGTGGCTTACTCTTACCAGAAAGTGACTTGCAGCTCACATGGGCAGCAGCAGCTCCCGAATATACTTCCACTGGCAAGATGCCACCCAGATGCATTTCTTTGTCTTGCACCAGTTGGCTCACAATGGCAACTGGCTCATCTCAGCTCTTTACAGACTGAAATTATATCTTCTTGTTCCTTTGGATGGACAAAATCCAATACTTTTTGGGGTTTATACAACACCTACAAAATACGTATTGAAATAGAATTGCTAAGTACCCACCTTACGCTTCCCTGGCTGAGCCCTGGGAAGGACTGCAGTATTTACTAAATTTATTAAAATATGTTGCATACATGAAGCAGATCCATTTCAAAGTAACATTGAATTAAAAAATGTGTAGTCTAATCATTGCTACTAATTACATAAATGCACACAGAGAAGGCTACAAATTACAGACAGAAACCTTAATGCTCAAAGTAGCCCACAAGAGTATGTGGTTAGAAAGAACCTCTGAGGTGTGATTCTCTTAATGTCTTTGACCTCGAGGATAAAAAGGAAATGATTCTGAAGTTCTGCTTCTTGTAAAATGTTCTGTGAAGCAGCTGATGAGGCTGTGAGCCATAGCTGTGCTCACACTGAATCTTGTATTCCTTTTCACATATCTTTCTTTGGTATGGTGACTAAGTCCAACAGTTTCAATGCGATTCAAAGAAAGAGCAGTGATTTGTACCCAAGATCTGAACGTCATCAGCATCCGTTGAGGAGATTCATTAAAGAAAAAATAGTTTCAAAACTGTTACCCACCACACCTGACAGTGTGAGGCCACTTTTCATTAGAAAGGCAAGGATGAAAATTTTGTGATGGCAGGGAGCCTTGCAGTTCTGAAACATTTGCTAACAGATGCATGCAAAGACCATAAATTACTCGGACCTCTGTGTAGATTGAATATTGATACCCTGTGCCCCTGGTTTGAAGACAAATACATCCATTAGCAAAGAGCATGAAGGTAGAGTTGCATGGGGTCTGCCAAGGTCTCATTTACCCTTCTGTTGTTTCAGTCAGAGGCCAAAAACTGTTGCCAGTGGAAAAGAACAAGAAAGGAAGTATGCAGGCTTTCTGTTATGAGGTTTGGGGTTTTTTTGGGGGGAGCAAGGGGGTTTAAGTCCTAGGAATTACAGAAATGTAGTACCTGACTAGGTTTAGGCACCTAATTTAGACTCCCAGGCTAGGAGGAAGTCTCACCAGGTTCCTGGATCCCCTGTTAAATCAAGTCTCCTCTGCTCATGGAATACCTGAGGACGGCTACATCCCCGCTATGAGATGTTCAGCTGGAGCTTCACTACAATGCCATGGAACCTCCTGTTTACTTGATGACACCTGGACCCTGGCCTCTGGCATGAGACCCCTGAGAGCCATCATGCACATCTAACACTATGAGGCTGCACCAGACCTTGGCTCTTACAGCTGAATCCACCTGAGACACCATGCTTGTCAGGTTATTGATCAAAAATTATCAGAAACAGAAAAAATTACATATGCTGCCTGACTAAAAGTTTATGACTCCATGAAGAGTGTTCAAACTGTTGGAACATACTAGCAGAAAGCTTTCTTCTTTACAGGAGGCTTCTCAGCAGCTGTAATTAATGGTGAGCAGATTTAAGTGACCAATTTCCTGTGGTTAACAGCTTCTGGTCTATTAAAAAGAATAGCAGTGCTAAAAAAAATCATAAAGTAAACATCTTCTCATCACACTGTCATTATATGTGAGTAGTATCATCCCCATGTGGAAAAAGTTGATGGCAAAAGTATTCATATTTTGGCCAAATAGCTGAGTGGAAATTACGGACTGTGTTTGTGTTACCTGGATGGTGTCCACCCTTTCCTTAAAGTAAAAAAAGGATAGAAGTTTATAATTTTTAGTGATCGGGTTAAAATCCTAAGACAAGATGCTGTAATACTTCATGATTGCTATGATAAGAGTAATCACTGAGCTTCTGCTGATTACCTTGTCTTAGAAATCACTAGAAAATTTGATGACATATGCTTTTACATTCTATTTTATTTTTTGCTGAAGTTTAATACTTTGCCAAAGCCCACATTTTGCAGTGGGTCACTACAGTTTTCAACTCAAAGCTCATTTTCATTGAAAAAGAAATTAAGAAAACAGTCTTTTTCAATTTAAAAAGCAGTGTTTCAACAGAATTCCTTTCCAAAATGCTTGCATGGTTTCTTTTCTATTCTAAACCAGAATAAAAACAAATTTTGAAACATCAACCTTTTATGTACTGGAACTGCTACCCACTGGCCAACTCCACTTTTTTATTGAATCCTTGTGTTCCACGTAATGAGAAAGCACTTTGTACTGTTTGTTCCCAAGTCCGACATGACAGAAAATCTGACTACTCTTTCAATTATATATTTTTTAATAGGCATTTTCTGTGGAGTTCAGAGATGGGAGAAATTCTTCTCTGGGTTGGATAACCAAAGTACAGTTTGGAAATTTTCAAAGAAATCCAACAATTACCAAAAAAACCCAACCCCCCGCCCCAAAAAAAACCCAAACCAAACCAAACCAAAAAACAAACAAACAAACAAACAAAAAAACAGTTTAAAAAAATAGTGCATCTCAAAGATGGTGTTAATTACAATTTGCCTCATTTACTACTCTTTCAATTTGTGCATTAAGATTTTAGCACAGTGAAAATATGGTTATAAAATCTACTTTAAAATTTTGTATCGGTGATACAATTAAACATACATAAATTCATAATGTGTGGGGTCTTTAAAATGTTTTAGTTCTTCTAGGATGTCTAAAAAGTCCCACTTAAAATCAAAATTTGAACTTGACTTTTTATAGTATGCGCATAGAACGGCATATACATATTACCAAACTGCATCTCACCACTTGGGGTTTTGTTTTACAGATCTCTAGTTTGGGGACAGTTTAATAAACAAGGATTGGGAAATCCTAATTACGTCTGTATGCCATTTATGAAGTCAGTAGATCTACTTGTATAATGTTCGGCCTAATCATGTGAATTTCATTCTGCCCAAAGTATTGAGCTCATTTATATAACCACCCCATTCATTTCCTGTTTCTGTATTCAGTGTAGAAATAATGAAGCTCTTGAGACTGCTCAGCTTGGACTCTTTCTTGTGATTGCCAATGAATGGATTTAGTTATGTAGATTTTTCGCATGCATATTTGCAGACAATTATAGCTCAGTGCTATACTCATTTTATAGAGATAATTTCTTGTAGATAAGTGACACATTTAGTTTTCTGTAACATCATTTTTATCACCTTATTTGAGTAAGAACAGTAGCAGCAAGAAACTTTTAAATTCCTTTTGTTTTTAACTTTATTTAGGAATTATGACAACCATGGCTTTTGTAGAATCAAGGATTATAAACAATGGGGAGTTTAGACCAACAGGAATTAAACAGAAATAAAATGAGTCTTGTGAGTATTAGGTGCTAGGATCAGATAGAAATATATTTGCAGTAGTATAATTAATAACGGTGTCATAAAGTAAAACAATGTAAATGGCTTTTAACTGAAAGTATCTGGTTTAAGAAAGTATTTAAAATTCAGTAGCATATATTCCATTTAAGATATTAACTGTAATCTCTCTGAAGTGAAATTACGTTACTCTAATGCATTGTTTAGTTTATGAGAAAATATATAGCCTTAGCTAACTGTTCAAAAAATTGAATTCAATGAGATGTTCCCTTCCATTTTATATTCCACTTGTTTCATTGTCTGTTTGTTTAACAGGTAAAAAAGAAAGAGTGTATTCTAGTGAATCATGGTCAAAATTGAAATTGCAGGTGTTTTTTCAGGATGCAGAATTTCTGTAAATGGAATAATGTAGCCCCACTGAAATGCCAATTTTTTTTTTTTTCCGTGTTTGGTTGGACAATTCTTTCCCACATTTCCAAAATATATTAGCATACCTTATGAAATCACATTTCCATAACATTTTGTCATCCAGGAAGCAGAAGGGCTGGGCTTCTTTGAATAAATACAGGTTTCTCGTTTCCCTAATTGCTAACTAATATGGTCCTCCCTCCATTATTAAAAATTCATTTCTGAAATCATAATTAAATGACTAACAAATACAACATCTTCTACTTAGTAAAGGAAATAACTAGATGATTTCCTATATTTTATGCCATTGTGCTCTATAAACATCACATGATCTCCTGCTACCCCATGCTGGAATCCAAGCCTTCTTCACAGCTCTACATGTGAACAAAGGAGAGAACTCTGCAGAACTTTTGTGTGAGGGATGTTTTATTGGCTAAACTTACAACCAAAAAATTGTTCAAAATGCTTTTCATGATGATTTTGGTCTGAAAAAGAGGGAATATGAAGGAGCCAGGGAAGGCCATGGCAATAAGGGCCTTCTGCAACTGAACACCAAATATTTGACACAAAACTACCAACAAGATGAGCTGTTACTGAAAAAAAAATTCATTTCTAATCATTTGGTTAGCAACAGGGAGTGTGATCATGCCTTTTCTTCTTCTTTATATGAACTGTTACAGAAAATTGTTTGTGCAAGAATGGTCATGACATGTAAGCACTGCTTGGGTATTGGTCAGCATGTGCTGCAGAAAGCTTCTGTTCTAATGACAGAAGGGAAATTATTCAGTGGTGTGCATAATCTGAAATGCTGCTTCTCCCTAGTGTTAGAAGGTCAAGAGTTTAAGAGATGAGTGCTATTGGCAGGCACTTTTATTTCCCTTCTGTGATTTGCAGAACAAGAAACGCTGAGGTTGGTAGTGGGAATCAGGTTTTGAACTCTTGTTCAAGTCACATTAAAGACATAAAAGATTGAGAAAGGACTAAAGTTTTTAAGATGTATTAAACTTTCTTTCTTAAAATAGGGAATAATAGGGGTTGTTTTAAGGGACTATCTTTAATGTTGGTATGAAACAATTTGAACCATCAGGAAATGACTATCCTGAGTACTATATAGAATACTATAGAATACTATATATTAAATTTCTGTAGAAAGTAATCTAAGTGCCTGTATTGATAACTCAGTTCTTAGATGCTCTTCTTCAGAAAATAACTGTTCTACACTTGAATATACTATTTTAAGACATGTACATGTGGACATGAGTACGTTAGAAGTTTTCTTTTTGCGAACTGACACTGAGGTAATAAAAGAATATAAAAATATATTCAGTATAGTAAGTTTAAAAAAGCACAATAATATCACATCCAAGAAGGAAAACAAAAAATTATATCTCATACCTTATGGACCACTTTTCAGAAGGTAAACACTGGAAAGAGGTAACACACATCCCACCTACCTATCCCCATACAGGCAGCGTGGGAGGTCTGTTGGGGCAAGGAATAGCCTGTCCCCTACACGTCACAGCCATGCTTACTAAGCTCTCTTTCTCCAGGAAAGCAGAAAAAGCTGGAGAGATGCAACAGCCCCTCTTGGGGTAAAGCCACTCCCTGGGACGTGCCTGGAAAGACCCATCATCAGACTGTGGAGCTGAGCAGTATGGAGAGCAGGTGGCTGAAGATAATGGGACAGGAAGTCTTTTCCCTATCATCCTGGTGATGAGCCCAGCAAGAGACTAAAAGGATACCTAATGCAGCTAAATACTGAGCTCTGAGATTTCATTTTCCCACACTACTAGCACAGGTGAAAATGAAGTGGAAAAGCTGACCAATATAAAAAAAGTCTAAATCTGCATATGATAAGACTCTATGGTTTGTTCACCAGGGACTTCTGGAATGACTGCCAGCAGGTCCTTTACACATTGATTAAGGAGAAATTACCTGTTGCAACAAAAGAAGAGACCAAAAGAAAGTAATCTGCTTAGAAATAAAAAGCAAAATAACATCACTAATGTCAAGAAAAGCTCAGAACGGTCCTCTGCTTTTTGCGAAAAGAGCTGACACCTGTGAAAAGCCTGAAATCTACCACTGACAAACTTCTGAGCTCAGTTTGAAGGACAGTAACACCTGATCAGAAAAGGTGGTTCAGGAGAATCAAACACTGTTTGATATGTTCCTCTTACATATCTGCAGAGAAGGGGCAGTTAATGAAGGGAGTAAGAGGTTATTTAGGTCTGTGTCTTACATGTGAAGTGCTTGGCAGAGATTCCTCAAGCTTATTCCAACCTGTGCTGGTAAATCTTCCCCAGGTAGTACAAAATACCAGTTTATGTACACCTGCAAAAACATCAATTTGTGCAGTTCTGTGCCCAGCCAAATAAATTGGCGGTAGTAGAAGATTGGGATGATATTACCTAGCTTTTGAAGAACAGGCACAGAAACACAAGATAATATCTATACTATTTCAGATCAAATGTGGTTTGCATGGAGACAGGTTAGATTTCCCTACACGTCTAATACAGATGCATCCAGAGGGAGTGGGAGTAGGTAGTTCTCATTTGCAAACGTCTCTTGGATTGGGGAGGGAGCAACCATCTGTAGTCAATTGAACAAAACAGATGCTTCTACCCCACAATTCACCTGACCTATTTCAGGTTACTTATTTTAGGATTAATTATTTTTTCCTAAATGTAAGTTCCTGGTTTCCTGCTGAGCATAGTCTAAACAGATTTAGAGGTATGAAACTTTGCTGAAAATCATCAGCGTATGGAAAATTAACCCTTCCTTCTCCATCTTTTCAGAGCTTGTTGAGATCTAATAAAGGCTTTTGAGGAAGGCAACAGACATGGATCTCAAAAAAACATGCTATGATGATGAAAACTTTCAAGGATTGTTCTGACCATGGAAGAGAAAGGGCTTACTTTATTTCAGCTATCAGTGTCTCTGCAAAGGTAGAGTCTTTGGACCTCAGCAGAAAAAAAATCCTTCATTAATATAAAGGTAAACAAAGTCTGCCAAAAAGCTGTGCCAGAAAGCAGATGCAGGTTACTGGAAGATGCTGTTGTAGGACCCCATGAACAAAAAAAACTATTGAGGTTGTCTTATTGCCTCACACCCAAACTTATGCAAGCATTTCATTGCGCTGTGTTTTTGCCTAGTTGCTGGCTCCTCTTTCATGACTCGTTTGGAGACCAGCACACAGCACTGTGGTCTATCAGCAGGGCCTCCTGGCTCAGGCCATGCAGACACAGCTGTGTGGTGGCCAGCCGGAGCCACACCGTGCTTCCATGGAGCCTTTGGACACACAGCTGTGGTCTCTGCTGGCTGAAAGACTCACGGCACCACACAGCTTTCCTGCAGGTTTTTTGTGGCCTGTTTTGGGAAAACTGCTGTGATTTTCAGAGTTGCAATATGGTACAAAACCAAGTCAGTTTCATATAGTTTCGGGTTTCACTGCTAACCTTCTAGGCAACTCCCTGAGTAAGATGCAGGCAAGCATTTAATGACCTTAATTTCTCATGTTTGACTCATTATTTTACCTCCTGAAGTCAGCTCTTGATTTCTTAATATATTTTCCTTTCATCTTCTGCTCATGGCTGTCATATTGGTTAGAAGGTATTGCTGCTGTTAACACTGTGAGTGTTTTCCCTTTCTCAAGACAACTGGGAAATTTTGAGCAATGATCAGAATTATCACAGGAATGAACCATATTTTAGTATGTTCCTGGACACATACAAAAATAAGTAAATATCTTTCACCCCTCTTATTTATAGACTCCACTATAAAAAATGCCGGAAGTCTGCTTATATGTGGGTGGCTACATGTGCTTCCTGGCATGCACATTCAGCAGAGCTACAACTACACCAGAATTACTCTGGCCCTGTGTCTTCCGTTTCACTCCTTCCACCTGAGACACATGGAACAACAGCCTCAGCTGCAGCAAGTCACCAACTTCTTTCCAGTGCCCAGAGGACTGGTCAGAAAATGGGAGTGGCCTTCTTGTTTAAGTTCTGTCCTATTGTGGGATCACTCATATCAGTTAATTTCCCTCCACATCAGCAGCATTCCTACCAAAACGCTTTACCTTTTTCTTACAGCTCAAGTGATGCAGTGTAAAGACAGCACTTAAGAGCCATAAACCAGACACTGCACTAAGCAGAAGAAAAAAATGATCACCCACCCAGAAAGATTTACAGTGACATCAGGTCTGGCGGCTTCTCTCAGAGAGAAAATAAAATTGCAACAGCCAGCTGCCTCTTCTGTTAATAGATCATGAGACTGGAAAAATATGAATTGTGTCCACTGATTTTGTAGGCTTTAACTGTCCACTTTGAGAAGAACACCACCATTAGAAACATTAAAGTAAGAGATGGTAGATTCCCAGATCAGTGACCAGTATTTTCAGTTCAGTAGCTGTAACAAAAGAGGAGAAGGGTCTTGAAATTCTTCCCTCTGCTTCTGCCTAAGTGATTGATCATATAAGATCTTTAGTTCCCTGAAAGCAGACTCATATTTCAGTACTTCCTCATAATGGTAGATGTGCCGTTGCAGAAAAGTAGCTAATAAATCTTATGGTGAAGTTGAGCAATGATATTACTGTACAGGAGTAAATGTGTCCTTTGGCAAGAGGGAACACACGTTTTTATACTAATTGTCCACAGCCATTATTGCAGTGATTTTTCTACTTTGAAAAGACTTCATTGGTTTCAGTTTCAATTAAGTTCAACACTTCAACCAGTTGTGCTTAAGGTGTCTAGCGAAGGACTTTGGCACCAAAAATCTCAATTTGCACTTCAAACTGTTTATGACTTCTTTAAAACTAGTGAAAATTTTATTTCATGCCTTACAGGAGTTATTAGCAATTAAACTAAACAGACAGCAAGGGGATTTCAACAATGCAGTTTCAGGAACTTGTATGTGCCTCACATACATCAAACAGATTGCATGAGTGGAGTGGGAAATGGCCATTCACTGGAAATAAGTGGAAAGAGTTTTTCTCAAGGAAAAAAAGCCTTAGAAAGCCTTGAGAAAGGTCTGAGAGATAACAGTAAGTATACACCAGGGAGATTTTTCAGACACAGTATTTATTCTAAAAAGGGATGAGACAATTCAGAGATGGTATACCAATGATGAAGTCGAAGTTGAACAGAACAGGTCATAAACTTTCATGCAAAGTGCTCAAGCACGCAAAGTTTTCTGGGATAAAAGACTTCTGCTGCTGAAAAAAGTAGCATTCATTTTGAAAAATATGAATGACCAGTGTTTTACTCAGCTATAAAACTTCCTGAGTCAGATCAAATTGATTAGTATTATATGTATATTTTTAACCCTAAGTATGTGTAGGTGAGATTTTGAAATATTATATACTATACAGTCCAAGACCCAAAACACTAGATAAGAAGGAGGATTTTCTTTTTCTTATGGGACAGTTCCTAAATTCCTTTATGCTTTATTTACTGCCCTGTAAAGTCAAGAACTCTGATGGCTTAGTGGTGAATCATTATTCTTTGATTATGGTTTCATAATTACAGGGAATGACATAAGCTCATTGTGATGCAGACTTGGAAATTATTCAATGAGGTTTTATCCTTTTTACTTATTCTTTTTATAGATACACAGGTCCATTTTATAACTGTATTAAAGCACTCTGGGGCTTGCATGACCAAGTCATTATAGCACTTCTCAAGTGCCTGACAATACACTGCTTCTCACTTTCTATATCACGAAAAGAAAATATTTTGTGAAGATCACAGAGTGTGTTCTTGTATTTCTCTCTCTGTGGAAGTATCACACATTTTGCAGAATGCCTTTCAAAGTGAGAATTCTGCAAAGTTTCCATTCAGTTTCAACATGGCCTGTTTTTCCCCCAAAGTTTGGTCTAGGAAGCAAATTGAAGAGATCTACTTCTTAGCAAACAGAATTTTAACGAAAAATACAAGTGCATTAAGGTCATCAACATGAGATCATTTTTACGTAGGTCTGATGGGTAATATATATTTTAGGACGTTTTGTATACCAGTGAGAGATTAAAAGCTGCACTAGTTTTTCTGACTTGGCTGAACTGAGGGAAACCAGAGTCTTACATTTAAAGAGATTCTGAAATAAAGTAGAAAAAAGGGAGAGAGAAAAACCTAATGAAAATCTACATCTAACAGTATGTGGTGTAGTAAGCTTGGCCTACATATTTGAGATAATAATGCAATATTAGAACAAATTTCTTGTTACCATAAAAACTCAGTATGAGTATTCCTACTTTTAGTTTCATCTCATGCTGAAAATACCTGGATTTATGTTGATTTGAATGTTGAGATATGAAAATTATCTGAAGATTTCTGTATGCCTTCAGGTGTATTCATCTTTCTGTATACCTTTTGTTTTTAGTTCCAGCTTTTGAAGATTTTCAGACATTTCTAATATTGGCAAGATTAACAATACCACAAGTGCAAGATACTATGGAAAATCAACAGAGAAAACAAATCCTATGCAAACCCCAAATTAAGGTATCAGTTAAACATCAACAAACTCAAAATTCCTCCAGTGTATTTGTTGTAGCTCCCTAACCCCAGCCATTGTAGCAAGAAAGAAAGACGTTAAGAAAAAAATGTGTGGCTGCCTTCCAGAGCAAGGATGCATAATCTTTCATTTGGTGGATGTAAAGAAAAAGCGCCACCAGATATGCGCTAAAAGGAACCCTTTTTAAGACAAGTAACTCACCAAAACAGTATGCATGCTTGGGTTGGATCTTGTGTATCTAGGTGTGGGTGATAGGAAAATATTATGAGCTTTCAATTACAATACCAACTTCCCAGAATCTAAATGAGGACTGGTACTTATTATACGCATAATGACTTAATGAGCTGGAAGAAATCACTCTCACCTGTGATTGTTTCTCTCACCAGGCAGTAGCTGGGTAACAGCAGGCCAGCAACAGTAAGAAAAATCCCAGGTTTACATAACAAGTCACTTTGATTTGTTTTGTGTTTTATCTGCAACAGATTTGTTATGAGATTACTCAGATGCTGTCTTCACTAACACACTGTGCCACTGCATGTCTGTGCTGTGACCTGAAAGCCTCTTAAATGCATGTATGTGACAGTGGCATTTTTGCTCATCACTCTGAAAATTGTAATTTTGTGTTAGGAGCTTGACTTTCACACTTCCCAGGGACTGCAGTGCTGTGATTATCTGGCAGTGTCGCTCATGGTGCTGTTCCCAGCGATGGTGCAGAGACCTGAGGAGCAGGAGCAGCAGCACAGTGCCTTCCTGTGCTCAGGATGCTGCAGGTGCCACGCTGGCAGCAGGGACCAGGGGAGCTCCGTGCCCACAGCACTCCGACAGCAAGCCCAGGGAAGAAGACTGCTCCAAGGACTTGCTGAGGATTACAAGGCACTTCTAAACTGCTGCTCAACCCATCTCCAGACAGAATCATTGTAGGAAAATCAGGAATATCTTGATACTAACTCAGTTGGGTTTTTACCTGTCACCATTCACAGCTGTGCCTTAACTGCTGTCATGCTTATCAAACTCAAATGACCTCTGCCAGGTAAGTGCTGTTTAAAGCAAAAGTGGCTTGGGTTTTGGGTTTTTTGGTTCATAAGTAAAATCCTACATGACAAAAGGAAATTATTTTATATAAGGACACTCTGGCCCAGGTCAAAACCATCACTGTAACCTGATAATAAGGTATTTTATAGTTCAGGTCTCATCAGGCTCGTGTGCCACGTTCTCTTCTCTTTCCAACGGTCGATTCAGAAGTAAACTCTCCTAGTGGAAGGACACTTTGGTTCAGTTGTGGCTCTGCATAGAAAAATAGCCATCAGCAGCCAGATTTCACTGGCACTGATCAGAAAGCTGCTCTTTGCTGGCTGAGCTGGGGTAACAATCTATGTGGATGCTCCCTGCCCCAGGCTGAAGTGAAATAATTCCAATTAGCTCAGCCTTAGTGAAAGAATGCCAAGCTCATATAAATTCCTGCGCATTGCCACAGACAAGTAGCACACATGCGGACATTGCCCTGACAGAGTGGATGTGCGGGAATATGTTTGAGTCCTCCCTCTTTAGAATCAAATTGCTATTACAATCGTTTTTTAATGGTGTTTAACTTTTCCTATAAAGAAAGTGCTTTACCAGACTAATCTGATCCAGTTCCTCTTCCTGCCAGTTGCCAAAACATCAGCAGATTTATAGGAACACTATCAGGGGCCTAACTTGATTACCATTTAACTTGACTGCCATTTAACTCGACTGTAAGCTAAGCACTTAACCATTTTCATTGACGTCAATTAACACTGAATATTTTGTTCTCAGGACTATAAAGACTGAGCTCTCTGTTTCTGAGGGGCTGACGTTATTGTTTTATTCACAGTATCTGGAATTAGAACCATGAGGCAAAAAAATGGTTTTTATTTAAAAATGATACTCTAGTTAAGCATGGGTGGGAAAGGTCAAATGATCATACAACACAAATACGAACAGTTTTTCAACTGCGTGCTTTTTTGTGAGCAAACTGGAAACAAACTTTTTTTTCAGACCAAATGCACTTGGAATGGATTACCCTTGGGAATACATTTATACTTGTAACAGTTCTACTGCTGGATCTAACTTTGTGAAATGGAGTCACTGATAAAAATGGGGAATATCAAACATCTGCATTTCATTATGATTAACACTAAAAAAAAAGGAATTTTATTCAATCTCTCAAAGCATCTCACCATTGTGAATAAAGGAGGTTAGGAGGTTCACCGGGGTTTTGCACAAAGCTCTTTATATAGGAAATTGAACAAGAAATGTAAGACAAAGCTGGCAATATACATAAGCATGGTAATGCATGAACAAAGAGAAATCCCTGCCCACATAGTTAAAAATAAATTATTATTTCTATCAAATACAGTGAATACACAAAGATAGTGATCAGCCAATCTTTAGCCTGTAGAGTTCCTCCCTTTCCATTTTCTCATTGATTTAAGGATTTTTTGGAAAATTCAGTTTCCCTGTTGGGTCACTGCCCTGTGTGTACAGAGAGGCTCTACATCACTTGGAAAACACACATATATATAAGTGACTCACTGTGATTAGTAAGCAGAAGATTGTAAATCGGAATAATTCATGTCTCACTAAGATGACATGGTTGTATGTAGAAATGGAAGTCTACAGAAAGAGCTCTGCCTTTAATTCATTCTGCTGTGATGTCCAGAAATTCCTAACTTTTTAATGTTTTTTACATACAGTGAGGAAATTAAGAAAGAGGCGAGACAGAGTGGGAGGAAGAATGCATGCTCAGCTCCATACAGACCAAGGAACAGAAGAAAATTTTGGAAAACATATGTCATTCTTCTTTGAACAGTGCCATCTTTAGTATCTTCCTCTCAGCTTCTGGAACTTCTGACACTTTACAGTTATTTGATGATTACAGGAACACTTACTCGTATGCTCTTAAATGGCCTTGCCTTTTCCATTTTATCTTCTTCATCTTCAGTAGTTTCATGCATCACATGGGCTCTGTTAGAAGCCAAAGAATGAGCATGGCTTTGTCCCAAACCCATCACTGAAATTCCTCAGCCACCCAAAGGACTGGCTCTTTGGCAGGTCTAAACTGTCCTTCTCCTAGGCAGCAGCAATCCGACACTGCCTTCTCTCTAGAGACAAAGATTTCACTTTCTAAAAGAGGAGTGTGTGTCTCCTGAATGCAGCATCATTTTTGCATTGGCTCCAAGTGCATTAATATTTTCTGGTTCAAAAGCAAGCACGATTTCCTTTTAATAGCATTGTGCAAAAAGCAGGACCATCCAAACTCAACAGAGAAAACATGGATTCCCGAAGAATCTGGACTGGTTCCTAAGTTTCTGGTAATATTTTTTCACATAAGACATCTGCTTCTATTTGTTCATTTCCTCAGCTACTAAAGATAAAATTTGAATAGAGGGATTTTGGTGTTAAAATCATAAGCACAGATGTGCTGAAACTGCCACAGCCCTTTTAATGGTAATGCTTCAGAGAGAGAAGTTGGGAGCAACTGGAAAGGATCAGCTTCCAACTGTGAGCGTAATTTTGAGGTTTTGAACTTCCAATATAGCAGAAGACAGTGCCAGCTGCTGAAATATGCTGTTAAGTTTCTTAGCAGAGCTTCTAATTTTGTCACAGTAATTATTTTCAAGGTGTTTTCCAAATGTGCCATGTTGGGAATCTCTCTCTGTGAACTCATTTCTGGGAAGATCTTTCATAAATTCCACATACAAACAGTAAAAACTGTAAAATGTACGAAATTGTGATTACTAGCTCTCCCCCCTCATATAAAAAGCAGCAAGTTGGATCCTAAATTACTGCACCAATGGTCCACCCTTCCAGACCTTCTCTCGGTCATAGCTAATATATGACCTTAAAAAGTTACATAAGATAATGCCTTTTGAAGTCATGTGCCTCAGCTTATAATTTTAATTAAATATACAAGTTCGAAGTTTCTACAGATATAAGGAATTTTCCTCAGCCTTCAAATGTTCTCGGAAAATCTGATTTTCTTAAATGGAGTGTTTAAAAGAAACACCTCAGAGATGAGTCTTGAAAAGTGTAGATTGTAACCCATGAATCTCTATTGCTTGGTCTTGGAATCTGCAAATTAGCATGAGGTTTCAACTGAGTCAGTCAGAGCCCACCTTTCTAGCCACAGTTCGGACTCCAACAGCAAATCTGACTTCCTGCTTGTGGATGAGAGGCTGGACATGACCTGGCAACCTGCACCCACAGCCCAGGGGGCCAACTACATCCTGAGCTGCATCCAGAGCAGTGTGGGCAGCAGGATTCTACCCCTCTTCTCTAACCACGTGAGACCCCACCTGTAGCACTGCATCCATCTCTGCGGTCCTCAGTGAAAGGCATGGACCCACTGGAGGAAGTGCGGAGGTAGGCCAAGATCAGAAAGCTGGAGCACTTCTATGAGGACAGGCTGGGAAAGCTGGGGTTGTTCAGCCCGGAGGAGACTTCAGGGTAACCTCAGAGCAGCCTTCCAGTATCTAAAAGGTACAGAAAAGCTTACAGCTTACAGAAAAGCAGAAAAGGGACTTTTTACAAGGGCATGTAGTGATAGCACAAGGAGGGTTGGCTTTAAACTGAAAGAGGGTAGATTAAAGTTGGATATTAAGAGAAAATTCTTTACTGAAAGGGTGATGGAGCAGTGGAACAGATTGCCTTGAGAGGCTGTGGATGCCTCATCCCTGGAAGTGATCAGTACCAGGTTGGATGGGACACTGAGCACCCCGGTCTAGTGGAAGGTGTCCGTGCCTGTGGTGCAGGAATTGGAACTAGTTGATCTTTAAGGTTCCTTCCAACCCAAACCACTCTATACCCTATGAACAGTCCTACTCAAGGTCATGCAAGGCATGACTGAACTGCCTTTTGAAAATTTCCAGATTCCAGAAATCACAGTAACTTCCATCTTTTTAAAACATTCAAAACTTCTAAAGACTAAAGCATAATAAACTGTGAATTCCCAGACCGCATCTACGAGACCTTTGACATGCTAGTTTGTTAATTTGGGATCACTGGGCTCTGAAACATCCCAGCTAAAGACAAGAGAACTTGTCAGTGTTTAGTAGCACAATGGCAACTTTTACAAAATGCAGCAAGAAATATGTCAAGTTCAGATGCCTAAATAAACAGAAAGATTGCCTGCTTTCCATTGGAGTTCCATAGGAGTCTGAACACGTTCCCACAAAATGATTCAATTTTCACCAATAAATGTAATGTATTTGAAAAAAAAAGAATTAAAGGGAAAAATCTCCCAATTTTCATGTTTTCGAGAACATTTTTTGCTTCTTTTTTTCAAGAATGAGATCTCTTTGTTATGAAATACCACAAAACAGTAAGTGGTAAACCAGCAAGTAGTGATTGCCCTCAAAAACTATCCCAGTCCAATGAAGAAGCTAATTCACATCTTAACAGCTCACTTATCTCCTCTGAATAAACAGAAAAAAACTGTGGGGAAGAAAACTGCCAAGATGATTCTTAATACACCTTTTAATAAAAAAGTCTTACTAGAGTTTTCTCCTGTATTCCAAACAGTACATGAACTAGTGACCTTGCTGTTATGCCGGACACAGTACTGAACGTTTAGGAAGAAAGAGATGAAGTGGAAATCCAGGAGATGTGAAGACATGTTAAGGTGCCCCCATTTGAGACAACAGTCTGCATGTCTTGAGCTAAAGGCAAGATTCTCAGGCTATATTAGAGTTTGTGGTATAGCACATACTAAATATAGTCAAGCTATGTAAAGTGGAGCAATGAGGTTCTTTGGCACTTTTTCAGGAGTTCCACAGAAGAAAGGCCAACTACTTTCAGTTCAGAGCAATATGATTCATTTATCTCTGGCAGACCCACTTAACACGAACAGGATCCTGCAGAAACCTGGAAGGAGTGACAATGTTACTGAAAGCATAAAAGCATCTGCCCTGTCTGAGGGGCTCCTGAAAAGACCAAGATTCCTCAAGCACTGACTCATTTTCAAGGTTGAATCTTTTCTCAAGAGGCAAGGGTGTATAAACACTTACCTGTATGTGTGGGGAAATACAGAGGTTGATGTTGGTTTGCCAGTGAAATAGCACACCTGCAGGCAAAGCTGAAGGTGAATAAGTGAGCTGGGCTTCAATTACATCTCTGCCTCCGGAAAAAGGAGATTTTTTGCACTCTGAATACATTACCAAGAAATCCACCTCCCCCTCTGCCTTCTCACAAGTCAATCCAGCATCTTCTTGCTGCTGAATACCACAGGTCAATATACCATAAGTGGACCCTTACTTCTGTCCTGTGCAGAACTGTGGAACAGCATCAACCTTTCTGCCAAATGGATCCTGTCTGTGGGGTTCCTCCATAAAGTCTTGAAGTTGGGTAAAATTATCAGGGTGTTCCTGGTTCTGCACAAAGGGAATATTCCAGGTCAGGAATATTAGCCTAATTTTTGAAAAAAGGAAAAGAAAAAGACAAAGAAACAAAAGAAAAATGAAAGGGGAAGGAGAAGAGAAAAAGAGAAAAAAAAACCCAAAACCAAATGAAAACAAAAAGAGAGGAAAAGAGAAGAAAAGAGAGGAAAAGGGATGAAAAGAAAAGAAAAAAGAGAAGAGGGAGAGAAGAGGGAGAGGAGAGGAGAGGAGAGGAGAGGAGAGGA
>VZTI01003716.1:133862-163862 GCA_013397865.1 Struthidea cinerea
AGAAAAGAAAAGAAAAGAAAAGAAAAGAAAAGAAAAGAAAAGAAAAGAAAAGAAAAGAAAAGAAAAGAAAAGAAAAGAAAAGAAAAGAAAAGAAGGAAAAAATTGCCTATCATTATTTAAAGCAAACAAGAACAATTATATAAAATTATTTACCTTTTATTTTTTTTTTGTATTAGACCAAGGAATGGAATAGCTGATCTCATTCTTAAAGGCAATATTGTTTTTCCCCTGAGTCTGCTGGAGAGGAAACTACCAGCCACAGCGTGGGGCTTTTGTCCCCGCACAAGTAATATAAGTCAGACAAGGCATGGGTAGGCAGTGCAGGAGGAGCATTAGCAATGACTTTTGTTTCAGTTGCATTTATTTTTGGTAAGCAAGCAAAACAGACAAGCTAGGCTTTCAAAAGGGGAACCGAAGTGAGAAGAAATTTAAGGAGCAGCACTTTTAATGATGCGGCCTTTGCTTGTGGCCAGAAACAATGGAGGGGATGAAGAGCTGGTACCAGTCCCGGCATCCCAACAAAACTGGTTCATAAGGTCATGTGGAGATGTCTCACATTATTCCTTTCCTCTGGCAGCTGAATTAGAGCATTTTCCTTTAAAAGAGCTGCAATGCATACCAAAAGCAGCTGTTTTGGAGGCAGGCCTGTTTCTGAGGGCTCCTGCCCCAGGGGCAGCCCAACAGGGTGTGAGTGATGTTGCTGCATACTACAAGAATGAGGGGAGTGAGAGGGGAGTTTCTAGGGATCCTGGCATATTTTTAGATAGATATTTTTGCTGCTTAATTGGTGAAGTTATGACTGACACTTTCTCCCTGCCACATTTCTCCTTCTGGGATATCTGCTGTGCACAAACAAACAGCGCTGAAGTCACTGGGAACTGCTCCCATGGCAGCTGTCCCCAAGAGTACTGTGAGTGGGACGTTGTTTCTCCTGTTTACTGCATCTCTATTTTGGGTCCCTCCTTGTTTGTGTGAAGTGCATACAAGTGTTTATGAACTGCTTGTTGCAAAGATAAGGGAATGTGGGGTGCTGGCCAGTCCTGTTTTCCATTATTCCTTTGTTCTTCTGTTCCCTGCTTCTCTTTTATGCTGCTTTGTCTTTTTTGTTTGTTTGTTTTTGCCCGTCTCCTTCCTTCTATGGCAATGAACACAGTTTGCTCCTTGGCACATGCCAGTCAGGCCTGCACACTTTGCCCCCCTTTCTCAATAAGAAATCTGTTTGGAAAGAAAAAGAGGAGACAGAGAGCAAGAAGTATTCAGTATCTAAAAGCAGCTCATTTTAAGCCACACAAATATGGTGCCTCATGCTCTAAGAATTACATAATGTGGATCTTAACCTAATATTGGCTAACCTGTGCATTTTAAGGGTAACTATTCCTTGAATACTAAAGCAATCATTTCAGATGAATTACAAAAAACATGCACGTTCTGCACACTGCTGGTAAAACAGGAGCAACATTTTCACACATTATAAATGTGGGATACAGGGATCCAAATACCTCTTTGCAACCGAAAAATATTATGACTATGCATTTGCAGCTTCGTTTCAGATCTGTAAAAAAAATCATCAGTCTGGGACACCTGCCATTTGGCTACCATGTCCCAGTGGGGGGCCTTGTGGAGAGCTGAAATGCTCACCAGGCCATCAAGCTATCCTACCCTTGCCTGCAAGATGTCCAGCATCTCTCACGTAAAAAGCACCTATGTGTCTGAAGGAAATGCAGGTGTTCAAGACATGGTATTCACACTTGCAGTGTAGCGCACCCTGTCTCTCCCTGCCAGTAGAGCTGAAATGCTTCCACTTGGCTGAAAGCAAGTGTAGAAGGTACTGCCCTGGTGTCACCTGGGAATTTTCTAGAATCCACTCTGTTTGAAGTGTCCGCTATGCTCACCAAAGTCATTAGGAACCTCATGACTCAAAGAGATGTTACATGGGATCTGTACTAACTATTTAGCTTCTTTTGTGATTAAGCTGAACAATATCAATCCATTTCTTTCTGTCCTATTACCATGACGTGTTTCCTTTCTTGTTTTCACACGTATGGATAAGAGTATTTTTGCACAAAAGTAAATTCCATTTCCAAAAAATACCATGGTTTCAATTTTGGTGCAAAGATATTTGTGTAGATACGTAGATTACTTGTAAACTAACTAATGAACTAACTAACTATCTAACTATACTGATAAAAACTACAGAAGACATTTGGATTGTAAAAAAGATGGCTGTTGTATAAAAAGAAAATTTGTTTCCAGGGTGGGTTTTTTTCCTTAAAGATTTTTTTTTTCAAGTTGACCTCATAGGCACAGGATAGCTTACATTAGTATGAAAGAGCAACTTTCAGGGAACACATCATGTTAGGTTTCAGAGTAAAGAGCTCTCCCCTGGAGAAATCAGTACCATTTGCTGCAGTAACTTCCTCTGGGATTTCTTTATTTTGCTACACTTGTTGATGTTGTGGGCTTTGGTTTGTAGTAGAAATAGATTTAAGTTTTGGGGTTTTTTTTAATCGGCCTAGATAATTTATAAGCCTATGCTAGATGCAGCGTTATCTTGGATTTTGGTAAATACGGCAGGCTCAAAGGCAGTGTTTTCAGTGGGAAAATAGCTGGGTGGGTAAAAGCAAACGTGCTTGGATTTGGATAAATGGTACAAAATACAGCTTAAATGTCAAAGAGCTGAAGTCAATCTGCACAGCAAGAAAATAACACCAAGCTGTGCCAGGCTGATGGTATCTTCTAGGCATTGAGGTCTAACGTGGGACTGACTCTGGTCTGTTTTATGGAGAGCAGTATCAGCTCTCTGCTTCCACACTGCCACTGAAACCATCCTCAGATAATTGTCCTGGGAATAAAAGGTTTCAATCTGGCCTCTGGAAACACTCTGCTGTGGCAGCAGGGAACA
This sequence comes from Struthidea cinerea, assembly GCA_013397865.1. Taxonomy (NCBI): domain Eukaryota; kingdom Metazoa; phylum Chordata; class Aves; order Passeriformes; family Corcoracidae; genus Struthidea; species Struthidea cinerea. The sequence continues at coordinate 136,765 of VZTI01003716.1, forward strand.
GAAGGATGCTTTGGTGCCATTCTGGTTAAAGGAACACTAACATGTGACTCAGCATTAAGGTTAGCATAGCTGGAAGGAAGCCAAGAAAATAGCTTTAGCTGATTCTATTTTTTTCTGTGACGCTGTCCACCACAGCAAATGAAAATTCAAAGGAAGCATCAGAGACCTATTTGCTGGAGTTTCCCATGCTGGTGCCATTTGCTGTGCACTAGGTTTCATAAGGTGGCATTTCAGCACTGGCAAACAGGGTACCTTCTGGCTCATATCCTCTGGTGCCCAAGCAAAGGTACCTCTCTGAGTTGTGTTCCTTCCCTTCCTCCTCTCTTCCTTCCTTCCTACCTTAGAAAAAGTAAATTGCCATGACATCCTAAGTTGTTGCTCTTACACTTATTACACTTAAGCAGGGATTTGAAAGCTGGGCTGCCTTTATGCAGAGGACAGAGCTGAGACCTGGCCAGGATGGACCTTGTTTGAGGTCACACCACGTCTGAGCTGGACCTCAGAAATATGGGATAGGAGAGGACTGGGAAACCATGTGCATAATATCGCTACTATTCTCTGTAACACCTAATTATTGGAGCAGGGCCAGTTCCTGCTAGCTTGGCTTATCTGGCTAAGCCCTGAAGAGCTACTGTTGGCTGCTTGAAGCTTTCCTGGTCTTATCCCTAGGATATTGGCTAGCTCCTGACAGATGAAGTATTAAGCAATCTGTCTCCTCTCTTCCCTGGCTCAGACATGGCTCACTGAGCGAGATCCCTTTGGAAAAATCTCCATAATTAGAGTGCAGTTTGCAGCACTGTGCTTCTTCCCTTCCTTTTGGCTGCCTTCTGCTTTGAATACAAGAACCTGCAAGAAGTTTTCCCTAGGCAGACCTGGAGAGATCTTGGGACTCTTGTCATTTGCCAATGAACTCCATTTCCAAGTCTTCACACCAGCCTATACAATTGCTGAGGCTATTTCTCAAAACAACAAAGGAAAGCTCCCAGTTGTTTCTTGTTTGAAGCCTCTAATCCAGACCTTTCATACCTTGAGGTCAAAAGCCTTCCTACCGTTGCTATTTTATTTGCCACATTTTTCCTGACAGAGAGGCTCTTTGTATAAATTAAATCTAGTGATTGCATAAGTATAAATTCCATAACCATGGTCTCTTAAAACATCTTTAATTAAAAAGAAGGGAACAGCATGTCCATCAGCCACTTCAGGCTGAGGCCTCCAGTCATCCTGTCCTGACTGATGAAGAGAAGCAGGGGTTGTTTCCCAGCACTGACAGTGTCTGAGACACCTCAGCGCTGCCAATAACCTGGCGTTTTCGTCAGCCTGGTTAGGTGATGCTTCTATCCTGAAGCTTTGTTGCAGAGGTAGCTTGAGTCACCCAAATGACAGGACACGGACACAGGCAGAAATGTCTGAACTGGCTCTGACTGACTGACTGTGCTCAGATGCAGATGAAGGAGAGTTGTGTTTACATGAAGGTTTATTACACTACCCCAGACTTCTCTCGCTTGTTCTGCTTTGTTTCTCCAAAACCTTTGGACAAATCCAGTGTGTCTCAGATCTGTTACTCAAGAGAGAATGGGGCTTTATGTGCACTGTATGAATTACCCATCACTGGCTGCAACCCCACAGCCACCACCCTCTGTCTGTGTCTGCATTGTAACAAAGCAAAAGCCAATGTGCTTCCTTCACACAAACTGGAAATAACGCCTCCAGCATTTCAAAGTACTCAACAGAGCTTAAAATGATCATTTAGCATGAATAAAATAATTACACATTGGTGTAATATTTGGGTTTTATAAAAGACAAAACTTCAACGCTCATCCTTAGCAACAAAGCAACAAAGAGAGGTCCAGGATATTTATTTTTTGAATAGCAGAATTCTGTAGTCCTGTCAAAGGTAAGAAATTAGCGGTGCCTTGAAATGTTAGAGTGAAGCTTAATAACAGCTTCTAAACCACTCAAAATATTTCTTTTCTTCATTCAATGAACAGAGGTATCTAGAATCAATTTGCAATGAGGGACAAAGATTAATAGAGCAAATTACCTCTATTACCTTCTATCCTAGAAAGGATTTCTTTCCTCCATCGTGCTAATAACCACGACCTTTGGGACTTACAGCAGAGGCCATCTTTTGTTTTGAGTGTTTGCTTTTATTGACTCATTTTATAACTTCTTCTGGTGACAGGGCAGGGGTGGCTGCCAACACGTGTGACATTGGGTGACCCCAGCAAGCACTGTCATTTCCAAGCATTATGTCCAACACATCACTCCTGGTGGTGCTAAGACATAAAGGTGGTGTCCTGTGCACTTCCAGTGTCCAACAAATGTTGACCTACTGAAAGGCCATATACTTGGCTTTTTCACAGAAAAGCACTTTCTTCCAGAAAATGTTCTCTTCAAACAAATTTCAGAGCCAGAGAAAGAATCCATGCTTTTGCCTCTCAAATAGATCTTTTTTATATGAGAGTTTACTCCAGAAGGGTGAAAGATAGCATAATTTCAGGATGCATACCACAGCACAAATAAAAATTGCTTCAGTTTGATTTTGCCTAACATGGGATTGAGGTAAGTTAACCATATGTTATCTAACCATAAATTAGGTTCCCCTTTTTTATTTCTGAGTGAAGTTTAAGTTCCTCTGAACAAGGTACGTAACTCCTTTTAAAAGGCATGAGCAGCCTTGATCACATTCAAAATCTGAAGTTTAATGTCTCAAATCAGTCAGAAATTTTACCTAAATAACAGTGAATGTTATCCAGTGGGTTTTTTTCTTGTTAATTATTTTTCATATTTATTTTAGAATGATTATTCTTGTCTGGGGATATCACAGCCTGGGTCTTTTGGAGACTTTGCCAAAGCTGAGTCACTGCCTTATCTAGGTTCTTTTTACAGCTCCAACGTCAAGATTTCTAGGCTGAGATGAAATATTAATAAAGGTATAAACCACAATTATTTCTGTTCCTAAATAGATGTTCCTTAAGTAGATATTCCTCACGTAATGATGATTTGTTTTAATTACACTAAATACATGCTGGATTTTAAAGTCGTACTCTCCAGAGTGACAAGAAGCATGACAGCATGTCAAAGAAAGAAGAATAGGGCCACATTATTCGAGGTAATGGAGTAGTTCACCATATTGCATGAAAAAGTCAGTCCTCCTTGAAAGGTATATTTAGATGTGCATTCTACCCCACAAAGCTTTATTCTTTCTCTCCCAGTGGCATTCCTATTTTGTAGAGCCTTAAACTTGAAGTGGATCTAGAAGGAATGTTGCTGAAACCACACTGCCTATTCACCCAGGAAATTAGAAATCTTTGCATCAGCTCTGAGTCACATGCTCTTTACAAGCTTGTATTTACAACTTCATAGGTTTCTTATTTTGCCAGTGGGATGTTATGACTGAGCCTGCTGTCTCAGTGGTCTGGAGACAATACTTGGATTCATATTTTTCTCATTTGGAGGAGTAATAATGAAGATATTCACCCTGATTCTGAGAGCCGGACCTCTGTCTCTTTAGATTGCTTTTGCTCAGGTGTTAACAACACTGCAAAGTTTCACAAAAACTTGGTTTGCTCCAGACTTTTTAATTAAAAAGTTGATAAATATAATGAGCTGTGAAAAGAAAGTAGTGATCTAACCTTCAAAAACACAGAATTAGTGATCTATTGCCATTCACTTACAATCTATGTCAAATGTCAAAGAGTTACACTGAATATCAGAGTGTTGTAGTTGTCCTTAGTGACACTACGCTGCTTTTCTGAAGTTTTAGAGATAAAGCAAAGATAAGCCATTAACAATCTCTGGACAGCTAGTCTATCCCCTGACTCTTAACAAACACATATAATATCAATTTACTAAGAGAAGAGAAAAAAAATCCTAAAAAACTTGATGGTGACCATGATGGAGTTTTTACCCTGGTCCTTCATAACGCAAATAATATTAAGATCAAACACAAAAAAACTAGAGGGAAAGATAGCTATAAACATCAGATTTTTAAAGCATTTTTTTAACAAAAAGTATAAATGTGGTTTCAGTGCTGAACTTAACTGAGAGAATACATTTTTAATCCTGTTTTATAGCAGCAGTGTAGTGGAAGATATGCCAGAGTTATCACATGTGTGCAGCAGACGCACCTGTGTGGTGGTGCTGAGGCTGTTTTCTTCCAACCTCTCCTGCCCATGCTGCCTGGATCTCAAAAACCAGTGGCACAACGTTGCTGCACCCTTGCCCAGTCCTGTGGACTGGTGAGGAGCGGGATAAATGGCCTTTGCACTACCCTTGTCACAGAGGGTAATTTGCTCCAAGAGCTGCTAGACCGAGTCAGACATCCCAGGTGTGCTGCCCTGTTCTAGGACAGACCTACTCCTACCCACAGCACCTTCTGAAACCCTGTGCTCCAAAGCTATGGAAGAGGTACTCCAGGTTGGCAGGGAATAGAAATATGTGATAGGATTTCTGCCTAAAGGGCCATAACAAAACAGGATATAAGTTTGGGAAGAAGGAGAATGAACATAAAAACGGATCAGAAGAGACCAGTACTCTTTCAAATCAGCAACAAGTGAGTTTAGCTTTTCAGCAAATGGAAAAGAACATGCCTGAAATGAAAAAAAAGGGACAGGAACAGATCACTGGGTAAGGAAGTGCACTAGAGGAACAGAACAGATGAAAAACAGTCGGCTGACGAGGGAAGGATAAGACACCTGCTCATGGATAGGCAGCTCGTCTGATGGGCGATATCATAATTTGCAATCTTTGAAACTGTCAACATGATGAGAGAAGTGGGTGATGGATGTGCTGAAAGTCGTTCAAAAACAAATTTTGGGTTTTTCAGGTGTGGGTAAGAGAGCTGGTTGATGCAGAAAGCAGGAACTCCATAACACAGGGATCATCAAAAGTAGGGCAGGAGAGGATTTCCACCCAACACAGTCAAATACCATGAAGCCATATGACAAGGTGAAATAACTGTGAGGGTGGATCAAGCTTCTGGTTAGAAGAAGGGCAGGAGAAAAAGGATTGGTGGTAAAGGAACCAAAGCAAGACAAGAGTGCTGCTAGATAGGAAGCTGATTTGGTAGCAAAAGGGAAGAGTGTGGAAGACAGGAGAAAGGAGTTAGAGGCTGTACTTTTTAGCAGACATACGGGACTGGAAATGTTAAAGCGGAAATGACAGCTGGTACGTCTCAAAGAGAAGATACTTGTCTGAATGCTAGTGGAGTTTTTTGTGCTCAGCCACATGACAGATCCTGTTAAATATTTGCATTAAAATCTCAACTCAAGAAGTGCGAACATGCACAAGAAGAAACTACGTACCTTACTAGAGTAACAGATGGGTGGAAATTAATTATTTCCAAGACATGCAAGACCTGCGAATACAATACATGACCAAAGAAGAGAGGCTTGTGATCAGCTAGGAAGATCTTGAAAGAAGAAAAAAACACAGATGTGTGTCGCTGTGAGCGGCACTGACAGCAAGGAATGTCACGAGTAAGTTCAGAAGGGAAAAGCAGTTCTGACTCTTTATTAATTAATTAATTCATCTTTTTATAACATGGTTCACAAAGAGTGTGTTGAATGGCATAAGACAATTGGGTGCTTGGCCATCCACCCCTTGAGGGGATTGGTCAAGCTCTAAGACACTTACTCCAAAATATCAGAAAGCTAGAACCATAACAATCTTGCATAACAAACCCAGGTCCAAGATAAAGAGTTAGTTTACAAGAACTCATAGCAGTGTTTTTCATAGCTTCTGTGAGAACTACAAAGTTCTCACAGAACACTGCAGAAAGCTGGAAGATTTCTCTAACAAAGCTTTTCAGCATCCACAATATGAGTTGACTGTAGGACAATAGTAAAATGTCAAAATAATGCATTTATAACAAAAGGCAAGATATTTGTCAGGATTTACCCAGAGAGATTTTTTTTTTCAATTGAGCAAGGTACTGACGATAATTTGCTTATTTGTACTCCAGAAAGCCATGTTCAATAAAGTTGCAAAAAGAGCAAACTGGGAGGCTGACTGTTAAGGTGGTCAGAGCTATTCAACTCTCAGCTGAAGACACCAGAAAGTCTTGACTAATCTAAGAAAATGAAGGCTGAATGAATATTATGACTATGCTTGCTATCCATACATTTCTAATGAAGGGTAAATTAGGAGAGAAAAGGGTTGATTTTATTACAGGACAATACTAGCACAAGAGGCAAGTATTTAAATTGGCCATCTAGACATTTTGACTGAAAACTGTGAATACAAAAAGTGATAGTATATTTTTTAAAAAGTCATTACAGGAGCAGTGGGCCAAAATTTTTAGTTTTGCTAAAATACAACAGCACCCTTCACGGGGTGCTCTTTGGTGCTTTGGATCAAGAGCTGTTGCAATTTTACTGTGTCTCTGTGGAATTTTCCCTTTTGGCCTTATCATGTCTTCAAATCTCCATTCAAAACTCACCATGATCTCCACCCTACTATGGTAGTTTTCAAATGTTTTCTTCTGTGGGACACATTCCTTAGTTTTTATACTTTTACAATTTCAGCCAGAAAACTAGCCCAGCTTCGGTAGCCAGGTTTTTTTGATTTGCATCTTCTTTCCTTTGGCCATCTTCTGTTGTCACAGCAGCTGCTAGTTTTATTTGCCCAGTTCCTATGCCTAAAGAAAAAAATACTGAGAATTCCCCAGATTCTCATAGTTCTGGTCTCTGCAGCTGGCCTCTGAGACTTTGGTCTGCATCAGCTCTGCCTCTTTGTTCAGGCTTGGCAGCCACTGCAGATCTGCAGTGATCAAAGGCAGGAAACATCCAGCACACCCTCATCCCCAGACCTCGTTGCAACACAGTCCCTGAGCAGGCCCCGAAATATGGTTCTTTGGGCTGTGATCTATTGCACACCCACACACAGCTCACTGACTTCACTGTGCCTCTGCCTATGCACGATATACAGCTTTCATTCCACAGTCGGGGCACTTCTTATGGGAAAAACCACATGCCATTTGGAATTCTCCAGTGGTAGAAAAAAGCAAGAATTGGACCTAAGCAGCCTTTTGTGTCTTCGTAACACATACAGCTGTTCTGAAACATGTTTTGTTTGTTTTTGTTTTTTCTTTTTCCTAAACAAAACAAACGCAAGTCTTCCTTTTACTTGGCTTGTTTTTTTGCAATATAAATTCAGGTTCTGTCTTTCTTCCAAGATTGTGCGATGACAGGGGAACTATTGAATGATGATGTCATGATGGACTAAAGAGAATACAATTGAGCAATTTGACAGGAAACCTGACTTTTTGTTGGACTGTGCACAATCCTTTGTTTTTGACTGTTTAACCACTCCAATACAATACGTGACATTTTTGCCACTTCAACTAAGGCATGATGGGTCACTGTAAAATTCCTAAGAACTCCTTAGAGGTTCTCCCAGAGCAATGAAGAACAATAAAATTGAGTGTCAAAATGATTCCTTGATTTACTTCAGTATATAACACTGATCTAACTTTACTAACTAGGTAAAAATAATGAACTGATGTCAGGTAAGAAAACACTTAACAATCCTAGTATTTCCAAAGAAAAGCATCAAAGAGGATGTTCTTCAGTGTTCATAAAATGGCAAACAAAAGGACACTTTCAAAGTCCCTTTGAAGTCCACTTTGAAGCAGATCCTGCCTCCCAGACTGTGTTTTTATACATAAAAAAGAAGCAGTGTCTAATATTCTGGAAAATAGTATGGGTGGTATCTCAGCATTTCTGAAAACTGGGGTTTTTTTCAAAACTGAAAAAGATCCTTGGATTTAGTCATTATTTTACTAAAGGAAATACTAAATTTGAATATCTTTTCTATGAAAAACTAGCGTAACTACAGTTTGTGGTGTGATCACAAACTTTTTTATTAGCAAGATATTGTCTAAAAAATCTAGAAAGATCATAGATTTTCAGTGTGAAGTCACCCAGCATCCAAAATAAGTCCATAGGTGTTGAAAACCATTAAGCTGAATCCTAACAACATCCCAATTTTTAATTTTGCATAGAATGGTGCAATCCAAATATATTAGTTTCTAAAAACTTTGAAGCCTCTGCATACTTTTCATCTTATTGGTTTATGAAATATTTACCTGGAAGGGCTGGATGGCACATGCAGCTCAAACCTTTCTGAAACTCGTACCTTTAAAATGCTCCACATACTTAACCTTCCAACTTGCATCTTGGTCAGAACTGAAAAGCAGAAGAAAGCAAAATCAGACCTTGTCTATCTTGTACAGTCACTACTGTACACCTTTCGCAAAACAGGGGATGAAGGAAACTGTGATCAGACAGTCAGAGACTCTCAGATTGAGCATGTGAAGAAAAAAGGAGCTGTCACCTCACACCTCTGTATCCTGCTCCTGTGCTGGAGGAAACAGGACAAGCTTCTCTGCTGGTTGGACTGGTGCTGGGGATGGTCACTGCAGCAGCTGCAGGGGTACAGACAGTGCGGGATTGCTGTGGTGCTCTCTCCAGCCAGCACGCTGTCCCAAGCACCGGGCAATCTTCCACCTGCTCCGGAGGGGGGGCTGGAGGCCGATGGCGGTGCAGGAGGGCAGGCGAAGCTCCTGCTTAGGTTCACCGTGCCCACCAATGGCAAGGGTGCGTGAAGGAGGCAGAAATGAAGCGGAGGGACTTCTGCGTGAGGGCAGGGAAAGGTTCATCACAGAACACAAAAACCACAGAGAAAGCCAAGAAAGTGGGGCTGGCATGGGGTTTTATACCCCTACAAAATGGGGGTGGAAAACACACAATAACCAATGCTACATCAGTTAGGGGGTGTTACAAGGGCAGGGAGAAAGGATTAGAGCAAATGGGAGAAGGAGTAGGTGGGGAGGAGTAGCAGGGTTCAATCAACCACCGAGTAACATAGAACTTTCTGGAAAGGCAACCAAATATGAAGAATAAGGGGAGGGGAAGGCAGCAGCCAATAGTCTGCATATTTTACACAGCCTTTTGGGTGTTCACTGAACTTCAAGGCTCTTAAGCTGTGGAGGCATCAAACCAATGGACCCTTTGGTCCACTTGGTCCAGCTGACCATGGCATTGGCCATGGCTGACTACAACATGGGATGAATCCATGAGGCTGCAAAATGCCGTGGCACAGGGGCAGTGCAGCCCTGCTGCTGTCACACTGAAGCTGAGGGATCAATCCTACCTCTGACCTCTGCTGGAAAAAGAGGACTTGTCCGTATGTCTAGGGACATAGACACACGTATGTCTTAGCTCACCATAAGATGCAGAACCACTTTCCACAGGTGAGGAAGAAGAGACATCTGTAGCTAAAACTCAGATAGGCAGACTGTCTTGGGGTGACTTTATAATGTGTAACCCCTATCGCTACCCTATGCCCACCAATCTTTTCTGTGTCTTTAAACTGAGCCTGAGAAGGACAGAAAACAAAAAACGTTTCAAAGCAGTTGTTTCAAGGACACTGAGATACGCTCCTCTGTTTCGGCGGTACCCTTGTTTTTTTTTTCCAGCTCTTTTTCTCCCAGCGAGAGACGGAGGGTTGAATTTCGGTTTCCTAGGATTTTTGGGGTTTTTTTTGTTCTTTTCTTCTCTTCTGGACTGTTTCAACAACATCTGAACACATCAGGAGAATTTTCCCGGAGGCCTGGCGGGGGGTGGCCCCTCGCTGACCAGCTCCAAGGAGGAGAGAGACCGCACCTACAGAGGACCTCTGAAATCTTCTCAGGTTTTCTCTCCACAGAGAGAGGGATCTCATTATTTAGCATGATTATTCCCCACCTGCGTGTTTGTTAAATAAATAGCTTGTTATCTCTTTCACCTTCCTTTGAGGAAAATTTTTCCTGAACCTGGGGGGAGGGGTGGTTGTGACCTGACTTCTATCAGAGGGTATTCTCCTCCAAATTTGTCCAAACTAGGACACAGACCTAATGCACATTGTCCTTATCAAAAACCGCAGGCTGGGCTGTGTGAAGCACCATACGGAAACACAGCTCGCCTAACCCTGAAATCTGATCAATTGAAACTGAACTGCAATACACTATTCAGTTAACCTCTTTACAAATAATTCAGTAGATTTAATAACATAAGCTTTTTTTCTTTATTGAACCACATTATTTTGGTACAAAATATGATTCAAATTATTAATTTCCTCCCATTAAGCAGGATCAACATTATCCGCTTCCCAGGATCAAGTTTCTATTAGGTGTATTGGATCAAACTCTTAGCTTAATCGTCTTTGATGGTCTTTTCCTTGCTGATAATTTGGCCCTCTATATTCATTTGATATGGCCAGGGGAGGAAAAGCTTCTTTCTTTGTTTTTTCCACTGCTACCTAAGTGAGACTAAACCTAGTAGATGAAAATGAGCTTGAACACAGAGAACAAAGCAAAGTACCAGAGAATGTACCTCAAACCTAATGCAGTAGTATGTGGTGAGAGGCTTGGCCACTGACTGCATGGATGTGCTGCAGTATTCTTGGGCGTGCTGCCCATTTCCAAGCACACAAAAAGAGCAGTAATGGAGGTGCTGCACGTGCAGCCTGTTCATTTTTTCATCTATCATCTGACACACTCAGGATAATACCAAACCCAGATAACAGCAACCAGTGCTGCACAAAGAACTGCAAGAGCTAACAGAATATTTCTGAGGACATTTTGACTGAATTTATATAAAATACACCTTCCAATCTCAGTAATATAGGCTAGCTTATATTTACATTTCGTGCTCAGAGATCACTGGCAACAAATATCAGCCAGAGAGTACCATATGGGCATCTGCAGACAGCCACTCTGGAATCTGCAGAGGCAACGAGGTCCCAGTTTCCCTGGTCACCCTCTGTGTATTTACATGCCAGTGTAATGCAACTGAAAAATGAGCTGCTGTGCGTTGTCAGAGAGCTGAGGCAGAAAGTTTCATAGACAATTCCTCTGAGTTCGTAGGTCCTTGAGTAAGTAGATCAGAAGTTGTCCAAAGGTTTAATGCCGGAGATGGATGAACTGAAGGACCAGTAGAATCAGCAAAATATGTGTCATCAAAATCAGCTGTGTTCATTAGATGCGATAATGGATAACAGATTGACAGAGCACAGGCTGACTTCTTTGACTGTATTATCATGATGGGGTGGAATAAGGAGATGTTCTTGTTCAGGCGATGAGTCCTGGGCAGTTTCTGTGTCCAGTACAGTGGGGAGGACACTGGTGATGAGTACAAGTCTCTATCCTGCCATTTCAGCAACACCAACAAGTTTGCAGTGAGCTGAAGGTTTTAATATGTCATAGCAAAAACAAATCACAATTTAATGGACCTCTTGATGTTCAGAATTTATACTCTTCACACTCTCCATGTTCAGCTCTTAATAGTTACATAAGTTTTAGAAACAAAAAAAACCAAGCAAACAAAAAAACCCAACCAACCAACCAACCAAAAAAACCCAAACAAAAAAATCAACCAGAATTTTAAAATAAATCTTTCCCCTCCCTATGGGAAAGTCAGTGGCCAACCATCCAGGCAAATTCACTGCCCAGTCATATTTTGATTCTAGATTATAATGATGTAACTCTTATACATCAGAAAGTTAGAATAAAGATATGATGTGTAACTTTCCTACTGTTATATCTCCTGATATTTTCAGGAGATGCTATGCTACAGGTGAAAACACATAAAATTATATTCTTCCATTTTGGAAAACTCTAGGCTGCTGATTGAGCTTTCCCATTTATATTTCCATATTTTACTGGAAATCTCTGTTTATTGAAGTAAATTTAAATGTTTCATCAGATGAATCACTGCATTTTAAAGGCTAGCAGAGGCTCATTATGAAAGGCACCAGTTTTCTTAAGGTCCCTTCTGTATGTAGCCTGCAAAAACAAAGTGCATACAACTTCACAAGGACAGCTGAAGTGCAAATGATTGAGTAATGAAGACACTAAAAAACACACAATGATTTGGCTGCCATTAGCCGGTCCTTTCCACAACCCAAAAAGCCCATATCCATAAATGACAAGAGATACATACTTCATTATTTGTATTCCTTTCATTATGAGTTTGGGAGAACATAGAGCAAAAATCTACTAGACTTCTTGTGCTTGAACTTCCGAGCCAACAATCCTGAATGAATTGTGATACTGAGCATCCCCCTGAAGCTGCCACACCACTGGTGATGGTAGTCTGGTGCACACTCCAGGTTTATCAGTTACTGCCTGCCTCTAGATACCATGGCCATAAATTCACTACACATCAGCTTCCTTGGGCAAGGCCTTACTTTCTGAGATGTGTGGGATGCTCTATCAGGTTGCTGAACTCCTTGTAGTACCATAGGTGGCAGTTTTTCCCACCAGGAGGTCTCAACCACAAGAAGGAACTGCCCAGTTTGTAACAGAGACAGACTTGAAAACCGTGGTGTAATCAGGCTAGCATGCAAGTATGCCCAGAAAAGATCCTAGAGGGTCAGACACCTGGAATTATTTTCCTAATATTATTGATTATTGGCAGATCTAATCTGCTCAAACCACAAATAAGGGCCTGCAATGAGCCCCAGGCATTAAATATATTTTGGTGTTTGCATGCAAGCATTTTTGTTAAGTTACACGTTCTTCATGAAGAACTATGTGTGAAATGCTGTGAAAAGTTTATTATTATCCACTGGCCACAATGAAAAATTGATGGATTATAGAGGTGGATAACTTATTAGTTGTTTAATTAAGCACAAGGATGGTTAAGAATCCTGGCATAAGTATGTCAAATCTGTCTTCCAAGTCAGAAAAGGTTTATGTTTTTGCTTGAGAAGAAAAAGGGTTGGAAGAGCAAAGGATATGAGCTTGAATGAATCTTTGATTAACTCAAGAAGACACTGGATAGAAAATGCCACTTTGCCCTTGAAACTACAATATTCTATTTAAGATTTAAGGACTGCAATGTGTGTCAGAGATTCGGAGACTGACTAAACAGCTTGCTAGCAGCAACCAGACTTCAAGGAAAGCCCTGGAAAAGAAAATACATGCATGATTTACTTTTATTTCTAGTAATCCCTGTTACTTCTGTAACCACGTTGGCTGTGTTTGGATTTTGTAAATAAAATACTTTTACTTGCTTTTACCCTAATCTGACCAGGAGTGAAGATGACTTCAAAGCATCTGGCAAACATCAAAGCACGCCTTCCAGACTGGAGCACAGAGCTTCTCATCTGGTGCTGGCTCACTCCTGCAGAGTGAAGTGCTCCAATCCATTTCTCCAGGATAGCTAAAATGGAAGCACAAATTACTTCCATTGAGGTGTAGAGGCTTTGCAAATCAGATAAACAGAGATAAGTTCTAGTGCTGGTGGTGTCTCCAAAGACTGTCTGGAATATGATAACTGGAAGGCCTCTAATCACAGACCTTATTTATCTGTGATTTATGGTGTCACAATTAATACACTAACACATTCAAGAACATTCAGAACGTTCTTCAGAACAGCCTACTGTGCATCTGATAACTTATATTGCAGGTCAAATTCTCATTCAGAAATCTCAAAATATCAGTCATTCACATAAAAGGAGTAAACAGTACCAGCTTGCGTCCAGTAAAAAATCACCCATCTCAAGCAATGAAAAACAAGCAGTCAAGCAGAGCAAGTCACAAACAATTTCATAACCATGGCGGTGCAACTGCCACAACAAGAACTATTTAAAATCTGTAGTTCTGTCAACTAAATGAGTCAATGATTGTTTAACAAGAGTGCAACTTGTTGCTAAAGATGAGTGATAATCATGCTCTGTTTAGTGATTCAGACTATGATCAACCCAGATCTTTGGTCAGCCAAACTGGAAATTACATGAGATGCTTGAACCTCTTGCAGTATTTTCAGTGTTTCCTGCTTCGGCTAAGTCAGAAATATACAAAAATATCCTTCTGCCACTGTTTTGGCTGTTTTGATAGTAAATGCCACCAAGATGTGAAGACCTAAACAGAATGTGTGGGTTAAAAAGTAACTACAGGAAAGAATAAATTTTTATTGAATTCAATGGATGGCTAATGGTATAACATAAATAATCTAAATTATTATGCTTATTTCAATAAGGTTTTTTTCCATATTTCTGGTGTAAAACTCTTGCACCATTCAGAGATCATCTAGAGGAGCATGTGATCTTAACTTGTCCAGACACTTTATATTCCTTTTCTGGCATACTTGCCCAGTTGTCCCATCCATACTCCATAGTTTTTATCACTGAACCTACTTTAGGCTAGACAAACAGTAACCTGTTGCCACAATTATCTGTGGTGGCTGAGAGGTAGCAATTCAATAAAAAACTTTGAGTATCTCTCAGTTTTCATGGGTGATTGACTCACGTTTAAGGTGGACAGTGAAACCTGCAGTTTCAGTGTGGGTTGATTTTTAGATATTGTCTCTATGAATGCATCTGTACTAAAACCAGCACTTGTTTCAGCTCATGTAGATTCAAACTACCTGAATATTCCTCATCAAAGTCCTCCAAGGGAAGCAAATAAGGACCGAAATGAAGCTGTAAAGCTTAACCTACTTTGTCAAATCAAATGAAGAGTATTAGATTTTGCTCACAACCTATGGAGAAAACATAACTCTGCAAACGACATATTGGTTCCAAGTACAAATAGAAATTCATAAGCCCTAAAGAACCTGATCCTGCATGCAGACCGTATTAGTGAGCCCACATCTGGTAAAAAAGTAGACATGATATTGCCATCACCTCAGCCTTGCAGCCCCTGCAGAGCACTGCCTATTTCAGGCACCCAGTGCACGAGAAACAAAGAGAAACTACAGTGAGCCAAGTGAATTCCACTGCAGCGATGACATGCCAGGCCAGGACAGGCCAGGGGAGCTGAGCTTACTTCCCCCAGGGAGGAGCCTCACTGTTGTCTTCAGGCCAAATGGGTGGTTGCAGTGATGACTGAGACTGATTCTTCTCTCAGGTGCACACAAAGGCAAAGGGCAATCCCATCTTGCAACAAAGGAAACTGAAACAACTTTTGCAGAGAAGATGGCTGGGCATGAGCAGGTTGTCCAGAAAGCTATGCAATCTCCATCCTTGACAATATTCAATATTCATCTGGATAAGGCACTGAAACCACTTCAGCTCACTTTGAAGATGGTCTTGCTTTGAGTGCACAGATAGAGACCTCTGGAAGCCTGAGTTACTCTATGACCCCATGATTTCATTAGAAATTAGGATTGTAAAATACAATGTTATTTCAGGGCCTCAACAGACTTGAAGAAAAAAAAGCCAATAACTTGAAATCAGGACTTTTTCTTACAGATCTTTCCTTTCAATCACAAGAGATGCCTCATCAAAGCATTCTAAAAACTCATTAACATAATTTCATCTTCCCTTAAAAAAAAAAAAAAGGAAAATAAAGAAATTAAGAACAAAGGTCTTCTATTATTTGTCTTCTGAGGTTTTATGAGGATTGAGGCTTTTTTTTTTTTTCCTTTTTTTTTTTTTTTTTTTTTTACATCACATAACATGATCAAGTTCTTAAAGTTCTTATTTGCAATCCTTTCAGTGTTGTTTCCAGGACCTGGGACATTTCCAGGAAAATACCAAATATTGCAAAACAACATTATAAAATGAAAGCAACACTGAATGAGGTTTTTTCTCAGGTCCCTATCTTTAATTGTACTTACAGTTCTTAGCTTATGAGAACAGAAAATGTGGGCAAAAATCATTAAAGATTGTGATGGCCTCAGCTGTAATAAGGAGAGTTTTCTTTGCAGCTACATGTGAACATTGTGTTACTGATTCCCATGAGGTATTTCTGAAAATCCCCTGTAAATTAACTTCTCTTTCCTTCATATGTAGTTCCCTTAAAAATATTTTATTTCTGCACTGGCTATGGAGAACTGCTACTGACATTGCTGTCACATTCCATTTGACCAGATGCCTGTGCATAAATATTTAAATGTAAGTGAGGAGATAACAAGAAACACTTTTCCAGTGCCTTATATGTACTTTATGTAATTGAATTTAAAAGCAATGTCAGATAGCTATTTTTTTATACCTTACCTGGTAAGACACCAACTTCTAATACCTAAGTATTCAAGGTCAAATCGCTTTTAAAAACAAACGTATCCCTCTGCTATGTCAAAGTGAAAGGAATTAAATAAATACAAATATAGGCTGCTAAACTGGGAATGTGGCTGGAGACGCTTGCTAAAAATGAGTCAGGCTGTTCTGGAATTATAAAACTATAAAAATAATTTTCTGAGCACATCTATTTCTTGCCCAAATGAGCCAGGATAAATAGAATAGTGGAAAGCTTGTAGGCTGGCTCTTGAATATGAGACATCAGACCCTCCTCTTTAGAATCTCCCTCCCTCTTTAGGCACCTTGAAATTGTTCCACACATAATTTATTTAAAGTTAAAAGTCAGAAATATTCTGCCAGCTTGGGCAATGGATATGTGAATAAATTTACTGAGCTTTGCACTTCACAGTAACTGCTTCAGAAAATCTTGTGGTTGTGATTATTGCTCAATACTTTCAGATTAGATGTGACTGAGATCAAATGGAATATTTTGATTAATCTAAAATTTTTTTACAAATTTTAATATAAATTTTTGAAGAATATTATTTCCCAGTCCTCTAATTTATACCTCTTTTTCATCATATTTACTGTTAATAAAATTAATAATTCCTCCCTGTGACTAGGTTTCATGGAGTTTAAAACCTTAAAAGCAAGCCATGTGAAGTGGAGAGGTTACATGAACTGAAACCTGTGGTGATGTCTCAACACAATTACCTGTAAGACCAGAAACCGGCAGCCGTCACACACCACTAACCAGGCTACTGTGTCAGTCAACATATGAAACAAATGCATGACCTATTAAAGAAGCATTGCAAAACTACTTTCTTTTCTAATTTTAGCTATCTGATACACTAGGATTTAATAGCAGGCATGTGACACCAGAAAAATTCATGCCCTTTGTTCAGAACTTCCCCATAACTGCTCAGTGTACTTGTACAACATCACTGCCTGGTTTCCTTTTTTCTATGCCCTGTATTTCAGAGGGTCAGGAACTTTATCCTGGAAAGTACTGACCATGAACAGCAGTGCTTTTCACCCTATTGCTCCTCAGCTCAGGCTCTGTCTCATTTTGGAATTTTTATTACTCTGTCCAGTCTTATTCTGCAATACTTGCTTAAAGAGTCTTGATACTTCCAGCTGAATTTGCCTGAATTTATGACACTGTTCAAAAGAAATTTACTCACATTTCAACTGTATATCATGGCTGCCAAATATAACAGATGTTCCCTCTTGTACCACTGATACCTTCTTTGCTGCACTGTCACACAGGTGATAAATATAATATGAGACATCTGAAAAGAACATTTGTCAGAAAAAATGCAGTAAAACATGAAATATCCAAAGAGTACTTGGAATATGTGTGAGTATTTTGTCATAGATGGCAAAAAGAGTATCCTAATTTGTATTCTTACAGAGGAGTAGAAGAAAACCAGGGCAAGACTGAGTGAAAAATAATCAAATAGTAATTTTTGGAAAAGAAAAAGAAACAGGAGTAGAAAAGGAAAAAAAAAAAATGGCCTGCAAGAACAAAGAGTTTAAAAAAGTCCAGGTGCAAGAGCTAAAGAAACAATTGCAAGGAAATAAAGAAGTTATGAAGAACTATTAGTCTTCTGAAGAAGTGGGAGCAGTATCAAATTCCCCATTACACAGGCAGGATGCAGGAGCACAGGGGCCTTTCACCAAGGTCAAACACAAAAAGCAAATATGCAGGAAGGGGTAGCTAGGAGAGGTTGCTAAGGACATGTATAAATAATTATGTATGGTAGGAACCAGAAAGGGCAAGTCACTAATAGAGATACAGCTACCAAGAGACCTGAAGAAATTTGTCCTGGAAGATGAAAGGAGACCAATATATTCAGCAGGAGGGAAGGCTATTGCCAAATGAGATGGAGAAAGCCAAAGCCTTTCTTGTCTTCTTTATATCAATATTCACTAGGAAGATTCAGTAGAACCATCTGTCTAACACCAATGACAAAAGCCTAATATTTCAAACTAGAAACATTAAGAAGAAATTAAGGAGCATGTCCTTCGAGAGATTTATTTTTTTTAAACCACATAAATCCGGAAAACTAGGATTAAAACAAAAAAAGAAAAAAAGAAAATCCAAACCAAACAAACAACAACAAAAAACACTCACAAAAAAACAAAAGCAAGCAAACAAAAAGAACACAAAAACTCAAAAGCCTGACCAAAACCACCTCAGAATTGGTGAGTAGTTAGCTCTGAAAATTCAAAATTCTTGAACTAAAACACTGAAAAGGACACTAATGGGCTTTTTCATAAAAGTTAGAAGGAAGGTGTTGCAGACCACCTGATTTAATGTCTGTTACTGGATTGTTATATATATATAGGTATAGACATAGATGTAGATATAGATATCTATTTGTAAAAGAAGACAACAGGAAGATGAGCAGCAGACAGCTGTCAAAGGTCCAGTTCTGTTGAGCATTCTTCCTGGTAACTGGGCAAGAGAACAGACAGCAGGTTCATTGCACAAAGAAACACTTCTAATCCTAAAACAGTTCAGCACTGGAGTACAGAGTCTGCATGCACTGGATGATCATCACCATCACCAGCTTTTAGGGGGAGATTAGACAAATATCTGTACCTACAGATAGAGATACAGAGGTGGATCGTTAGCATTCTGAGATCCATTCTTTACTTACCCTCCAGTAACAGCTATTGCCATGAGTGATCTGGTAAGTGCAAAAAAAGGGCTATGTGATTTCAGTACCCCCCTTGCCTACCACCCTCATTCAGTCCTTTTGTCTCTTGAAAACAACTGGATTTTGAGTGATGCCTGACAAAAAGTTATTTTCCTAGAACATTCACTATAAACTCAAAGTCAGAAAAATTGGAGGAGTAGTTCTATTGAGAAGACAAATGAATAGTTCACAGAGAAATCTGGCAGTAGAGAACATCCTGTCTCAGGGAAGGAGCCACTTCCAGACTTCTGACTCCAGCGTGAGTCACACCTCAGCTGTGTCAGAGTCACTGTGGCCAGTTGTCCTTGGTTTTTTCTAGGAAATCAGCTAAAATCCACCTGCTGACATGCATTGAATGAGCAAATGACACCATGCAGCAGTGGTGCATCCTGTGCAGGTGAAGATATGGACACAAGGATCCACGTGTAAAATCTCAGAGCCAAACTATGAAATACAGGTTGCACGTTCTGTTGTCTTGCATCATGAACTGTGTCAAAATGTCTTCTAGGTGCAAGTGGCCCTTCCTGATGCCAGTCTCAGGACAGGGATTCCAAGATCCTTTCTGTAAAATGGGTTTATGAAAAAAAATCATTCCCTTGCATAATTATGAGATTTAAATAATATTTTGGTGTTTTATTACTATGTTACAGTTTTACTATTATATTGCTATTACTATTTTACTACTATATTTCCTGACATGTGGGAGCTACAGCATCTCATGCCTGTTTTAAAAAACATCTTTTTACATCACTTATCATGCTGTCTAGCAGAACACTTCATCAATAAACTTTCTTATCTGCTTATCTCCCCCAGTGAAATTTTTTTGTGAAAACTGTAGCCAACATGACTCCAACATTTCCAAGCATAAGACAAAGAAAAAACACATTGTTTCGCTCATGTTTAAAGGACTGACAGTGATGTCTTTGATTTTTTGTTTTAGCATAGCTTTGCTTGTGTAAGATAAAAATTTTGATTGAGACAGCCACTGACGGTGATGGCAGCAAAAGTCAGAAGTGACTTGATTGCATTTTCCCATTGCTCCAAATTGTGTGGCTTTCATAGAAGACACTGCTGAGAAATTTCCCTAAGTATCTCAGGGAAATAAAAATGATGATGTGGTTTTAGGCTAAACAAGAGTCCTTCCATGATGCCACACAGGTGCATACACAGAAACAAATGAACACTGAGCAGATGAAATTTGTCGTGGCCCTGACCCTTGCCTGGCCCCTCTGAGAGATGGAGCTGTGCCTGAGGATACCTGAGCTTCTCACAAATCACACCACACTTCAACATGATCAATGAAAGGGTCATTTATTGAATTTATTTCAAAATTACAGATCATAGCTCCTACCACTGGTATAGACCCGAATTAAAAGCAGTTGATCTGTTCCTTAGGGTATGTGGGAAAAATCATTTATGTTTCTTGTTACCAGCCTGTTGTGGGTTGGTGAGCTGAAGCCTGCAGAGGTGACGCAGGAGCACAGATGACTCTTGCCTGTACCCCAGGAGTCCTGGTCCTTGAGCTGTTACCAGCAGCCAGGATCTAGGAAGGCCTCTCCTACCTTAAGTCATGTACAAGGCTCATCAGCTTTTGAAGAGTTGCTCTGGAAATGCTTCTCAGAGTAGGACCCTAGCTGGCACACCCAGTCAGAATTTTGCTTTTTTTGTATCTGATAGATCATAATTAGACCACTTTCGTTTGTAGAGGAGAAATAAAAAATAAGTCTGAATTCAAGTAAAGCCTGACGATTTCCGACTTTAGAGGAATCTCTCAGTCTTACAAGAGCTGAAATACGGTGGAGATGATCTGTTGAAAGCAGCAATTCAATTGCAAATCATATTTTTCCTCAAAAAGCATATTCTAAAGAAAAAAAAAATTAAGTACAGAGAACCCACTGGTGTTCTGCTAAACAATCTCCCTTTGTCTTGAGATTTCCTGGACTGGATGTCATATCAGGTTGCCATTACACCATTTTCCATTTACAAAAGTATCTTGGGTTATACATCGTACCCAGATGTTTTGTGACTCACTGTCACGCTGTCCCAAAAAAGTAAAATAAAAAAATAAAGTTGACTTTTCTGCAGAAGATAACTGAAAGTAGCTGTTTCCCACAAAAAATTTATTTACTCAACTGCACCTTTAAGAAGAAAATGGAGGAATTTTTGGTAGACAGTATTTTATCCTTAATATTTCAGGCAATAGGTATAGCCAAGACAATGATCTGGAGCTACCATGCATCTCTTTTTTTGTTCCCTCTTCATACTGACTACATCCCATCTTTATGTTGGGCCATTTGGAAAATACAGTGCAGCTACATTATCATGTAGCTACATTGCAGCTACATATCATGTAGCTACAACTCCATTCTTCCACAAGGGATGACAGGGAAAACTTCTCTCAGCATTTCCACTTCACTGTGCAGCCGGGGGCATGATGCACATGTTCTTTCTCACTAACCCATGGAGTTTATTTCCACAGCACACCATCTTTAAATTATATAGGTACATCAGATTTGGGGTTTTTTTAATGGCAGATAGCTTAAGATTTTATCTTTTCTCAAGATAAAGATAATAAGAAATTTCACCTACATTTTCTTTGATGCCTGCAAGTACACTCTTCTTTGTGTTGTTGCATTCTGAAACATGGTAAACTGATAATAGAGAATTTGTGTAGATGAACCTGTCCAGATGAAACAAGAACCAGCCAGAAATCCATTACTTATCATCCAGAACACAAAAGCAGGAACAAACTCTCCTCTGGTCACAAAGTATTCTCTGGCTCATCAAAATTTTGCCCTGCTACTGAAGTCATCCTCCCACATGTAGAATAGCTGCTTTCCCTGATAAAATCAGTGCTGCACACTTATCACCCAGAAAAACAATCCTTAACTGTAATACTAGAAATGAAATGTGGGACTGAAGGTTGCAGAAGACACCTCACTGCCATCTGGTACAATGCAAAGTAAGTTCCTGATTCTCATTTATTTCTCCTGGTATTTCCAGACATTTTCCATGCTGGTTTATTTGCTTTATCACAATGTCTTTCATGGTGACAATTAGGTGAACATTTTACAATGTATGACTAAATTTTAGCAGCTAATTTGTGAGTTGGCTGCATCAGCTTTTCTTTCCTCCCCCAATGAGAGTCTGTTTTGCAAATATCTTTAATCTAGACACAAACTGAGCAAAAAAAATGCTTATTTCTGGCTCTGTGTTGTGTACTATTCTCTTATGGTTTGCACAAATGTATTGACTCGTATACTGCAGGCAATAATGAAAATGTAAATTTTAGTGATTATGATGGAAAGAAACTAAGTATGTCTTCTGAAAAAGGCATTATTTATTTCGGATTTTTGAACCCCTGTGATATTACCAGGGTTTCCCTCTAAGCAGAGCAATGGTTTTGATTCTTACTTTAACTGATATTTGTAAGTCACTCTACTGCACTCTTTTCCTTGCCCTCAGTAAATTGTGATTACTGATGCCTCAGTAAACAGTGATCTAAACTGTTCATGAATTAAATTCCTGTTCATTTCATCTCACTCTTCCCAAGGTTCCACTACACTTTTGAAGAATTTTACTAGACTCATTGAAATAGTGGGTAAATTAGATGGGTTTTGCTTAGCAGCCTCAATAAACTTTCTTGATTAATCACTTCATATATTAAAAACACAAATGTTAAATAAGATGCCAGAGTTTTTATCTGACCAGAAATCCAGTCTCGCAAGCCCATATTTCTGGGGTGGGTAAATAGTGAGGCTGGTGCTGCAAAAAGAGCCAGTCTCTCCTCTCCTCTCCTCTCCTCTCCTCTCCTCTCCTCCATGCATGAATCACAGCATACACTGTTCCAAGAGTAGTGTTGCATCAAGATAAACATCATTTACAATTATTATGTATTACTGAGGGATTCCAAAATCACCAAGGCAAGCTGGATTTGAATAATGTGTCCTCCTTCTCACACAAATTGGCAAACCGTGGGTTCAATCTGATTGGAAATAGGACTTAAGGAGAGTTATTTTTAAGCTAAAGCTTGAAAATTTACTTTGCAAAACTCTAGACAGGGTATCAAAAGCACTTTCTTCAAGTAGCTCTCAGTTTGTTTAGTTTAATTTTCAGTAACCAGTGTAGCTGCAGCTGCTAGTAAGGGGTACACATTCTGTCACAGGAACTGCTGTGTCAAAACACATATGTCTTTAATGGGGCTTTTGGCAAGCACAGCTCAGATGTTATTATGGAGGTTGATACAAATAAAACTAATAGTTTATTTCATGCTTTACAAATAGAAATCAAGGATTTAAAAAATGCAGTTTACACACAGTAAAAATATTTATAGAGATAAATCAGATAATAGGTGCAAAATATTCATTATATCTTTGTGGCTAAAGTATGAACTAAAAGGACAGTAGATGACAGCTATACATAGCTCTAAGAAAGGATACCTTTTAAAAAGGTAAATTAAATAAATGTGAAGTTGTCAATGTTGCTGTCTGAATTTCCTTATTTCAAGAGGTGGGATCTCCAAGTCTTGTGACATTAAAGCTTTAGAATAAAACTGCAGACTAGCTACACCTTTCAAATTAAATATACTTGGCTTAATTCTGGCTGCTGTTTGGCTCCTAGTACAAGTTTTTCTTCTTTCAACTGCGACTCAGAAGACACATCGTAAAAGAACTTTAAATACTATAAATTCCTGATTTAAAGGATTATTTGTAGTGTCTCTTCTGCAGAGGAAGTTGAAATATTTTGTTAGATAAAGACAAACCTTAGCAAACTGGACAGTACCCAGCCAAACTCCTATAGATGCAAACCATTTCAACACACTGTGCTGACCCAAATCTAATGTTCATAATAGTAGGTTATGGATGTTGTCAAGTTACAGCCCTTTTGCTATTCAGGTATTGTCTATTTGCTCAGATTTCTGTGAACAACTTCAGAGGAACTGACTACTTGCTACATTCTTAGAGAGAATTAAAGGACATGGCAAAAGGATATAACACTAATGCATTTAAGGTGTCCCATTATTGTTTTATGCTCTTGCCTTCCGCCTGCTTTCAGACTGAGGTGAGACTGCAGCAGGGTAAGGATTGGAGGAGTCCAGACCACACGTAGCAGCCATGGGGCTCTCTGCACACTGTTACTCCCTGGTGTCCCTGCAGCCTCTGGTCTCCAGCAAAGGGGACCAGACACCCACTGTCCTGCATGAAGACAAGGCTCAGTTTGCACAGACTCCATGGAGCAGTAGGGAAAGCCTGGGAGTTCAAATACAACAATGAGTATGTTTCTAGAGGAAACACTAAGTTTATGTGATTGTAGTTTATGAGGTTAACTCATACAACTGTACACTGGCTAAAGTCCTAAATCAATTCTACAGAAGTTGATAGGAGTTTGTCCTCCACACCAACTGAAGTAAAATACAGCCTTACCTTATTTTTAAGATGGTTCATCTCTATTTGCCACTGCCTGTTTCAGGCTGAATTTTTATTCCTCTGTGTAGTTTTAGCTCTCCATGATATTTGAAAAATCATGGCAGTCAGGTGAAGTCTCAGGTGACTGGAAAAAGGAAAACATAGTACACAGCTTTAAACAGAGTAGAAGGCAGGACCCTGGGAACTACCAACCTGTCAGCCTCACCTCTGTGCCTGGGAAGAACAGAACCTCCAAGAAGCTGCGCTAAGGCACATGGAGGACACAGAGGTGATTCAGGACAGCCAGCACAGCTTCACTGAGGGCAAGTCCTGCCTGACCAACCTAGTGACTTTCTGTGATGGAGTGACTACATCAATGGACAAGGGAAGGGCTACAGATGCCATTTTTCTGAATCTCTGTAAAGCCTTTTACACAGTCATCCCTCTCTCTAAATTGTAGAGACATGGATTTGATGGGTGGACTGTTAGATGGATAGGAAAGCAGTTGGACAGTTGCATCCAGAGGTTAATGGTCAATGGCTCAGAGTCCCAGTGGACATCAGTGACAAGTGGTGTCCCTCGGGGTCTGTACTGGGACCAGTGTTATTTAATATCTTCATTAATGACACAGATGAAGGAATCAAGTGCACCCTCAGCAAATTAGCAGATGACACCGAGCTGAGTGGTGCTGATGACACACTTCAAGGATGGGATGCCATCCAAAGGGACCTGGACAAGCTCAAGAAGGGGCCCATGGGAATCTGATGAGGTTTAACAAGACCAAGTGCTGCTGCTGCTCCTGGGGAGGGACAACCCCCAGCATCAGCACAGGCTGGGCATGAACAGACCGAGAGCAGCCCTGCCCAGAGGGACTTGGGGGTGCTGGTGGGTGAGAGGCTGGACATGACCCAGCCATGAGCACTCACAGCCCAGAGAGCCAAACGTGTCCTGGGCTGCATCCAGAGCAGTGTGGGCAGCAGGGGAGGGAGGGGATTCTGCCCCTCTGCCCTGCCCTGGTGAGACCCACCTGGAGCACTGCATCCAGCTCTGGGGTCCCTGCACAGGAAGGACAGGGACCTGCTGGAGCGAGTCCCAAAGACGGTCACGAAATTGATTAGAAATTGGACGGAGCTCTGAGCAATCTTGTCTAGTGCAAGTTGTCCCTGTCCACAGCAGGAGCTGGAACCAGATGATCTTTAAGATCCCTTCCAACCCAAACTGTTCTATGATTTTATGACCCTAATACTACCGAGACTCTGAGATAACTGAAGAGTTCCATTTTGTTTGTTACACTCACTTTTGGGACTGATGAAATTCACTCACGATACTCTTGGTTTACTTTCTGTAAAGTGGAAAGGAACAGGATATAAGTAGTCCGTTTTTGAAGCCCCCAAAGTTCACTGTGATGAAACAGGCAGATGGGGATACTCACATACTGTGAAAATATGTGTGTGTTTTACGTCAATACGTGATGAACCTAGTTCTGCAAGATTCTCCCGCAAATCAGCTGTTGCTCTTTTAATTTCTTTGTCTTGTAAAAACAGCTTCAGTCTTAACACCCACCATGCCAGCAACTGCACAATGGCTGAGAAAGCAAATCTGGTTTACTTTCCAAGGACTTTCCTCAGGGTAGAATGATTAGCTTGTAACAGCTGGACTGCTTGTGTCAGGAAAGCAAAAACAAGAAATCCGTTCAATTGTCCTTCATGCCCATTGGGGGTAGGAAAAAAGTTCAATTTAATTTGTTCTGTAAAAATATTCTGCTTTCATGAGCACTTATTGCAGTAATAAAGACAATCAACCACTTGGGAAGAAAGCTAGCTATGATTGTTAGTGGAAGTCCTTCACTGGGGGATTTTAAGACAGATGTTTTTATAGTTGCTCTCAATATAGCCAATCCTCTTCCAAGCAAACAGTTTCTGCTGTGGATCTCTTAAGATCTCTCCCAGCTATGCATATCCAAGACACTTGGGAAACAATGTTGAGATAAATTGGGCAGCTTCAGAGAAAGGATGTATGTCGAAAGCGTTTGTGCAGTGACTCACCATTGCACAAGGTAAGCATTTGAATAGTTATTTACTTTTGTTCTATTTATCTTTCAGATTATTTTGTTAGTGGAGAGCTGGTACAAACTTGTAGGTTTCGGCTGCCTCACATTTTCTATTGGACAAGACTTTTTTTTGTCTTTGAAGAGCAATTTAATTATTTGCAAAATAATTTCAATAATCTGCAGGTGCAAGTCCATAAACTAGAGAAATCTCTTTTTTTCCCATGAGGTTTTGTTCAGAGTACACGAGGTGATAGGCTGCAAAAAGTGGGTTGTACAGACGAAAAAATTGTATCCAGCAACTAAATATCTTTTCCAAGGAGTAGTAATGACATAAAATACCCTCAAGAGTTAGGTCCACACTACACTGTGAGATAACTGAGATTTGCCAGTACAGATGCTGCTGGAAAGAAGAAAATCAATGATGTTAAATCTGTTTCTGTGTTTGAGTGTGTAGAACAGAAAATTCCCGCATGTCTATACTAGGTTTGCAGTTGAATATACATTGCCAGTTAAATTGTAGCTATATTCCTTCTGTTTCACACCCATAAAACATTAATTTTTTCAAGGTCTGTCTGGTTTATTTAACTGAGCAAAAAAAAGCTAGCAGATTTTGGCAAGCCAACTCAATAGTGTTCTAGTAAACATGTATATCAGATTAAAATTTATATTCTTCATATAGTCTTACCAAGAAAAAAAATCAGAGTTCATGGAAAATTAACATTACTGGCTTACAAAATCATATGACACTGTATCACGAACACAAATTGTCTTCTTGTAGTATTTTTGTCCAGCTCTTTCCTTCATTCTAGCAGTATTCTTTGCCCTCTGGTTTTTGCTGTATGGTGCAACATGATTCCTGATCTGGAATGGAGTTGCTATCACCTTTATTTCTTTTGTCAGTGTTGTTATATAAGCCCCCTTTATGTCCAC
>VZTI01003716.1:166362-271210 GCA_013397865.1 Struthidea cinerea
TGTCCATGAAAGTGGAACCAGCAGCAGCACCAACACAAATGAACTGAATTCCCCTAGAAAATGGAATAGACTCTCATGAGCTGCTGCTTCCTCTGAAGCACATGTCCCTTTTATGCTAGCAGTGAGTGATAGTGTTTTAACTGCCCCTAAGGATTTTAACACAGGAGCTTCATGACTTTCACAGCTGTGTCACAAACTTTTGCATGGCAGAGTTTTCTTTTGAGAAACACACTTGCCTTTATCATACATGGATACAGAAGACTTACATTTACTGATCATCGGCATTTAAGTAATTATTTTATACACAACAATTCACAATGCACAATAGTGCAGATAGTTCCACATTGCTTCATTCATGAAGAATAATCTAATACTTACACACACCAATTAGACTTGAACACAGTAATTAAATAATTCAGAGAAGGTTAAGATGATTATGGGAACAAGAGAAATTTTCACTCTAAAATATCTGGTTTAAATTTGGCTCAGTGCTTGTTTATGCTGAGCCATGACTGTTCAGTCGCTGAAGTGACACAGTATTTCTGGGCCTGTTTAGGAAGAAACTAAGGTATAAAATCTGTTGCTTTCCTTTTAAAATCTGTAACTATGAGCTTGGTAGTTTCACACTATCTGCTGCAGTTGACATACTGATGATGTCAGGATCAATGTCAAAGGTTAAATGCATATGAATGTAACATCTTATTCTTATAACAGAAAAATTTATTCTGCTGTTTTTCTATGTCCATTCTGTGAAGAATGTTTTCTAATACAGCTGCTAAATAACAGCCTCTCTGGTTGCACACCACAGACGTTGTATTCTTCAGAAGCAAATGTCTGCTAGAAGGGTCAGTAAGGAGGGAAGTCAGCCAGCCACTGAGGATGCTCTTACAATGTCACGGTTAAATATCTCATAATCAGATACTGACAGAAATACAGACATGGAAAAGATCTGTGCCATGGGAAGAGGGAGAAAACTTGTTGCTCAACTTCCACATCTTTTTCTATGTGGTCCCATTCTAACACTAGAAATCAAGCTAGAGTACTAGCTCCAAAATATTTGTTGAACAAGGGAACTACACAAAGCATGATTACTCAGTTCACAATCTGGCACTTTTTTCTTAGCCAATATAGAGATATATGTTCTTACACTTTGGCATTTGCTGCTTGGCTGAGTGAAAAATCACTATCTCCATGTACTATAAAACAGAAATCTGTACCAGACTTTTGAGGAAACATGCCAGTAGGTCTAGTAGTAGACCGGATGAGAGAGACACCTGATTTCTTCCACTTGCGGATTTCAAATGACTCACATAAATCTATTTTAGAAGCATCCAGATTAGGAGAAATTTCATATTAGGTATCTATCATGCAACTACTCTGAGAACAATTTTAAAGGTACTGAACTGCTCTGAAAATAGAGAGTCATTGTGCATGTTTAGTTGGTCTGAAATTTAGAAGGGTTGTTAACTGAACTCAGAGACTCAAATACTCCATAGAGTAAGTTGCTTCACATTTTTTTATGAAAGGGACTTACTGCAAATCACAAGAGTAGCTAAACTTTTGTACTTTGAAAGTGCTGGCCTTAACTTCTCTGATATTTCTCATCTTTAAAATAAAAACTATTGACAAGTTCTGATAATATCACCAACTACTCCCACAGTTAACAAATATGACTATATAAACATATGTAAGGTCAAAGTGGGAGTTTGTTCTTCAAAAATGTGTTCTTCAAATAATTTCATTTGCAAGTGCAGTGGTAGAAGTTGTAAAAAAACCCAAGGAAACTGGAGAGACTTTTTTTCTGGAAAATGTGATTAATCATTTGTATATAGGATCCTACTGCAGTTTCATAGAACCTCCATGACTCTTCTAAACATGACAGGTTTTTATTGTAAAGAACAGAAACTAGATATCAGCATTTTGTATTTAACTATTAGTCTGTGCTGCCTAGCAGGAAAGGGTTTCCAACTTTCCTAGGTTATATTGGCACATTCTTTTTGCCCTTCAGTCCATAAAATGATACAGGTTCATGTGGTGTACATGCTCTGATTTTCCAAATGTTCCACTGTTTCCACATGATTATGACAGAAGTTACTCCATAGGCAAAATAGTAAGAAACACCACAAAGGAGAATATACATCAAAGTGGAAAGACACACCAGACCACTATAATTAGCATATTAATTGCATCTCAGCTTCTCTGTAGCCAACCACCAGCTCTGTGGCACTCAGTCTGGAGTCAACAAGAGATCCACAAAAACCAGATATGTTGCCTGGAGCCTTCTGTTTTTAAAACGTCCCAGAAATGATGTCTCCTGTCTGAAAGGGCTTGTGTTAAATTTAATTTTTCCCTTTCCTCTTCTGCAGTTATCTTGATTCATGTATTTCACCAGTAGAATGTATACTAAATTTAAAACCTCATTGCTTTACACACACATGAACACACAGAGATGTCTCCTCCTCTCTCACCTCAGTATTTGCCTACTGCTCAGTCTGTGTAACAGGTGGCCACTCTTGTTGGATTCTGGTTGTTCAAAATGAGGTGCACCTTTGCTGGTGCTGGCTCAGCATCGATGGAGAGACCCACCATATGATCTGGGCAGCTGCTGAAGCTCCCCCTACAGTCAAAGGAGAGAGACCTACTGTGTACAATTGTGAGCATCCTTGAACTATGACATCCTATAAAGGTTTTGGAGTAAATCATTCCCCTGCAGGTACCTCCTCTGCATTCATTGCAAAACAACCTTTGTATTTTGAGTAAAAAGTAAGATGAACTCTGCATATGTAGCCATGGAATTAACCTCATAGCTAGGCTTTCTAGTGTTAGGGCAATTAAAGCATATAGGACTGAAATTATGACTTTAAACAGACAAATCAGCCTAATAGTATTAACAGTTTATATATAACATCTTCACCTGTGAATACGTATTTATGTGTTCCTCCTACTCACCACACAGTGTATCCCATCATTATGTGTGAGAATATCTGAAAATTTTCATGGAATGGTTTGCAAGAAGGTATGGGTTATAATCAAATTATGCTTTTATTATTTTGGTAAAAAATAGCTGCTGCCAGTTTGAAGTGAGGAGCAAATTTCAGATCTTTGTTCAAAATGTAGGTTTATTTCCATCTACTTCTTCCGCAACAGTAACAGAGGCAATAATTCTGTCTGGGCCCTGATTATATGCTCATATTGGGTGGAAGGGACTGACGTACATATTTGCATGGGAAATAAAGATGAGTCTACTTGAAAAGAACCTTTCTCATGAGGAAGAGTTGAGAGGCATGAAAAACTGACAGCCTCATTACGATGATTTTTACAAAGGCTCCATACATCATAATGTATATTGAAAAATTAGATTTATGGAAATCATTCAGATTGTTGAAGTTGGAGAACATGTTGAAAGGAAAGTTTCTTGCTCAAGAGATCTGCTAATACACGGTTATTCTGATGAATACTAATGAACAACATTATTTTTCACTTTGCGTCCCTGATCTACAAGCTAGTACCTATCAATGTTGTATAAGATAAAGGACACAGGATAAGAAGTGCTAACATAAAGATGTTTCTAAGTGCTAATGTAAAGATGCACCATTGACTAAATTCTGGTCATTTACACCAGACGTATTCTGCAGTTACAATTGATTTAGGCAAATGTTTGTTTCTCATGGTTTTTACAAGATCAGAATTTTTTCAGATACCTGTGGAAATTAAACATGTTCAGAGTAAGGTGTTAGGATAATGATAAGGTATTGGGATAAGAGTGTTTTTCTACTTGTAAATATGAAATCAAGGTAGCTTATAGATAACAGAATTTACTACATTATTTTTCAGTATGCTTTCCAAATGTTATTCTTCATGCTGAACAGCATATACACTAACTTTTTCACACGGTACTTTTTCACCTGTGCTCTCATCCTTTGGATTTTTGTCCTTCTGCTCTCCTATGGATTTGTTTACAGAAAACAGACCTGTAAAGACAAAACAAGGCGAAAATTTCTAATATCTTTTGTTTACTAGTACCTAAAAATAGGACTGGAGTTAGTCACACAGCTATTTAGGGACATTATCTAGGGTTTGTGAACATCATGCAAATCAAATTTCTCCTTTGACATTTGGTTCAAGATTAGATTACATTATGCATCCTCTATTTCATATCCATTATGCAACCTTATTTAAAAAACAGCTTCAACCTTATTCATTTACTTATAGCCAGATTAGCACATAAGGCAATGGATTGTATGGTGGATATAAGACCACTGGAAGATCATGATTTTTTCATAGAGGTTTAACACTGTATGCAAAGGAAGTCCTTTATGTACTACAAAGGTGATATTTTCTGCAAAAATAAATCCCTTATTTTTATTTTTATTTAAATAAAAACCTCTTAGTATAAAAATCTAACCAAAAAAGTGGGTCGGGGGGGCATTTGTCTGTGTGTGTATGCAACTTCCAGTAAGTGAGTCCTTCAGGGTGAACACCTTTAAAGTCAGAGGGAGGCAGAGGACAAGTCTCTCCCCGCAGCTGCTGAGGCAACAACCTGCTCCTCATTCACACACCCACACATAGGCAAACCTGGCGCAAGGCCTGGACAGCTATTCCAGAAGCATGCAGTCAATGGATAGATAAAAGGATCCTGGCACTAGTTCCTCTAGGATGGCTGTATCCTCAGCAATAACTTCATTTATGACCTCTTAAAATGAGTTATAGAGACAAATTAGCTTGGCAAACAAATTCTTTTCCAATTGCAAGGAAAAAAGAGACAGGTGAGTGCAGACTAGCTCATTGGTTTACCTGTTTTCGGCACATTTGTGCAAATTTTGTATTTCTCCCATTTCCCAATGCAAGAATAAAAGACAGTGGCCTAGGCAGCAGCCCCTGGGGGTAAAATTCATAGAATCATGGAATATTTTGAGTTGGAAGTGACCTTTTAAAGGTCACCTAGTCCGACTCCCTGCAATCAGCCAGAACATCTTTAACTAGATCAGGTTGCTCAGAGCCCAGTTCAATCTGACCTTGAATGTTTCCAGGGACAGGACATCCAACACTTCTCTGAGAAATCTGTTCAATAGTTTCACTACTATCATTGAAAAAAAAGCCTTCCTTATATCTCCTCTGAATCTACCCTCTTTTAGTTTAAATGATTACTCCGTGTCCCATTAATCACTGCAGGTCTGCTACTGAAGGGTCTATCACTATCTTTTGAGTACTGAAAGGCCACAGAAAAGTCTCCGCAGGGCCTTCTCTTCTCCAGGCTGAACAGTGCTACCCCAGTTAATAATTACTCCCACCTTAGCTCTTTTTGGTTTACACAAGAACTTTTCTCAAATCAGATGCCTAAGGCTTCTCTCAGCTAAGCACTTCGCATGTAAGGCAATGGGGGCTCTGGCAGTGCCCAGCCTCTCCACCCATGGCAACTCTGGTAGCCCACAGCCAGTCTAACTTGCTCTCCAACTTTGCTGTGCCCACTGCCACAAAAGAAGTGCCAAGCAACTGGGACTCTGGGCTTTTTTGTTCTACTCTTCTTGACTGAAGAATGTCCTAGCCATGACAGCATGGCTGACACCTAGACATCACCTTTAAATTTCCAAGGTCCAATGTTCAGAAGTGTTAAGCAGATTATCACCCCATGCAATGGGAGTATCTAGGACTGGGTGTTAAATACCCTTACCCTTTTGGGTAAGGAGCAACCACAGATTTCATATTATGGTAAAGTGTGATGAACACCTGAACTTCTGAAACCTGTCATTTCAGGTGGATCCATAATACCTGATAATAACTGTTTTTAAACCAGGTAACTTCACAGATGCAGAGTGGAGGCACCTGAAGATTAACTGTGGAGCAAGTGTCCGTACATGTCCACAATGCTGCAACAAAGCCTTTGTGCATTTGTTTTAGATGACAGGATATCCACAGCTATGCTGTATAGATTATTCTGACACCATAATGACAAAGACCACAATTGCATCTGCGTTTTGATCCTTCCTTGCTACTTGAACTACAAATGACACTGAAAGGGACAACACAGTGAACTCTTTCTACAGCTACTATAAGCATTGTGGTGATATTTTCAGCAGATTACCTCTGCACCATTGCTATTTTGTTTACTGGGAGCCTACATCAAAGGAAAGAAAACAAGAACATATTCTCCAGCCCTGAAGTCAACAACCTCTCATTCCCCAAATCAGCATCTAATTGAGACACTTGTGTCTGGCTTACGGCGTCAATACAACGTCATTGTTCAGTGTTTTTTCCTTTTCCACTGACAATGCTGATGCACACTGTTAGAGAGTGCTGCTTAATTAAACCACAGTGACAGGAAAAGTGACCTACAAATGCAGTGTTTAATAACACCACAAGCATAAATATTGTACTTCCTCACCTTAGACATCAGTTATGATGCAGTTTTTTACCATAACACTGCAAACATTTTATACATTATTGTATTTTTACTTCTCCAGTAAGTAAAGTAAGGTAACAACTACAAGAGCTCCTGCTTATGCAGAGTTGAATTTTGCTCATCCCAGGCCTGAGGCACTGTGATTCTGGAGGCACAGACAGACTAACATTAGTTTCAGGAGCTGTCTGAAGCCATCCTGCAGGAGGTAAACTGGAAAGAAGAAGACTGTGAAAAGGGTGATGACATTTTATTGCCTGGCTCTCGTGTTCTTCTCAGAGGACTTTTCTTCTGTGTCCACAGCAGAAAATACTCAATTGGTAATTGCCAGAGACATAAGAAGGATTTGCAGAACTGAGATTGTAAGACCTAAGAAAGAGGAGAAATAGGGCAGGAAGTAGGAGAGAGTAACAACATATGGAAGTGCAACAAATAAGGTGAGAAAGGGCCACTGGAGAAAGAGAATGTGCAGGTCACTGTGTTTAACTAAATCAAGCCTCTCAGTCTCACTGGAGATCTCTCCAACTTCCAAGGATTTTATGGCACAGTAAGAGTTTTGTCAATGAAAAAGTGCATTAGCTAATTATTTGCTAATCATCCTCCCATTCTAACATATAATTTGAGTTCAGGTTATCTGTAAAAGTTAATACCAGCAGTTGTTTGCTTTTTTCACCATCCTGTAGCCACTCTTCTTCTATGTGCTAGCCCAGCAAACAAAGTGTAGGGTAATTATGAAGGGTTTTTTTCCTTACCTTGAACTTCACAGTAAAAGAACCTAAAATTTTCCTATCTCAGCAGTGTAAAGATGCAAGAAAATGCAAGATGCACAAGAAATCTAGATAGCCAAATATTATTTGTTATTCACATGCCCCAACAATTCTAGACCTTTGTAACACATGTATTTGCATCTTAGCAAAAATCTCTACACTCCTCTATTACTTTTGTATAATTCCCAAATGCCATGATATCTGACATCTTAATTCAGGTAAGTTTTATCTTCTGAAACTTTTCAAAGACCTCTGCTTCATAGTAATTAGAAGGAATCACAGACAGTTTTCTGTCTCCACAAAATGGAGTTGTATGAGATTCATCAAATCAAACTTTTGGGGTTTTAGAAAGAAGGAGAAAAAAAAAACAATTCTGTGCATTTTAGCAGGGTGGAGTAACATTAGATATTTTTAAAGAGGAAATTTTCTTGTAGTCTAACTTCCTGAAGGGCCTAAGTGACAAGTTAATGCTATAAAGATCCAGGAAGTGATTAGACTTTGAAAGCCTCCACTTCACAGCACACAGAATGCTGCAACTGAAAATAGTCTCAGAAACCCACAGTTCTGTTCCACATAACTTTCGGTACACAACAAAGTTACACAGATCTGTAGTTTGTCTCCAATGAGATCTGCTTGTATGGAAATAAAATAGATAAAATGCTTTTGGCCACCCCAGAATATGCTGGCTTCATAGACCTTATTAGAAAGTAAGGTTAAGACAGTAATTTTTCCCCCCAATATCTTCAAAAGAGTTTCCTAGTCTTCATTATTCCTGCTCTGTTGCTCTTTACAGAATATTGTCAATTTTTTCTTTGGGAACATGACTAATCTTATGAAAATATCAGAAGTTAATGAAATTAAAACATTAAATGCATTTTTGGTTGTTATAAAAAAGATTAAGATTTTGAATTTGCGTATTAATGAGCTGCTTCCTCACTGCATGGAGCCAGGGAGTATATCTGGGACTCAGTAGCTCTGAAAACAAAACCACTTAATTTACAGGGATTTAGATAATTAATTTTGGATTAAAAACTTCTGTTGAAAAATCCTTTCTCTATAAAGCAGTGAAGGGTTTGCTTCCTTTTAAGAATAGGTTTAAATTAAACTTGAATCCTGAAGTTTAATACATAGAACAAATATTATAAAGCTTGTACTTCATTATGCATTTTTAGAATCCATAATAAGCAGAATTAGTCTTATCCTAGAACAAAGATAGTGGTACAGTCCCTTAAAGATGATTTACAAAACTATAACTTCAGTGGAGTTACTTTAGGTTTATTCCAGCGTAATTGTGAGGGTCAGCACCAATAAAACTAGAAGTCCAGAGGTGGAAACAGTTTGGAAAGGCTCTGCCTGGGCTTTTGCAAAGCTTTCAGCAAGTGCTCAGTCCCTCTGCAGTGCCTTCCCCTTCCAATTGCCACCATGCAGGCCCAATTCATTTCCCTGCTCCCACTTCAAAGACAAACAGATTAAGACTCCACATGAGTCCTCTTATTGCATTACTCCTAAGGATATTGTGTCCATTGCTCTCTCTGCCTAAACATTTCACGTTGTAATCCCCACTTTTCAGAGAGGCAAGGAAAAGTAAACACTTAGCAGCTCCACCCCACAGGCACAATACAGCCTAAGTCATAAAATGTAATATAAATCAGAAAGGACAATACATGGAAGGGAACACGCAGACATTAGTAATTAACATCTGATGTCTTAAGGTATTGATCCAGACATCCACTGAGGGACCATAAAACTAATTTCTCAAGCATTATTGCTTTTACTTTGGTAATATCAACATATTCTGTTATCTAAAAGACATGCCTTAGAATGTTACTAAATGACAATAGAAATGTACAATGTACATTTCATGTACAATGGCTGTAGGCATTGTACATGAAAGGAGAAGTAATGTGGCCTCAGGAATATTAACAACTGACATCCTATTATTAATGTACAATCTGAAGATTTGTATTAGCAGGCAGTTAAGGGAGCTTTTCTTTTATGTGCTGTAACGTGTGAATTTGAAGAAAGACATTTCCCATTCAACTAAACAGAATTCAAGTTCCCAGTCACAAGTGAGAGTGAAGTCCAACTCCTGACTCCCTTACAGAGTAGCCAAAGAGATCTCCTCGTGCCTCCACTGAATGTACAATTACAGATAACGGGCAGCACTGACGTCAATCCCAGCACAAGGCCGTGTGGACTGCACAGCAATCTTTCTCTTTGATCTTTCCCACTGACTCCATGCAATGCTGATTGCAAGGAGCATTTAGCCTATGCCAGCTAAAAATAGGAAAAATTAAGTCAGTATTTACTACAAACTTACAAGAACTGTCATCGTTTTAGAAGACCACATGTCTTTCTTGAGTGAAAATGTGTAAAAAAAGTCAAGGTTTCTTCTGAAGCTTTTTAACACTGACAAAACTGGGAGCAGTTGAATGAAAATGTTCACAGTTTTAATATACTACATAGGTGTGAAAGCCTGTTTTTATTGTACATCTTGATCTGAGAAATCTGAAATTTCTAAACATACCTTCTTTTTATCTTAGGTCCCATTTTACATCCAAAAATGTATAAATATTTGAGCAGTTCAGGAATAATCATTTAGCTGCTATTACAGTTATATCCCTCTAAGGATGCAATGTTTTTATGTGGGGTACAATTTATACTTGAAGTATTTGGGATCAGGCATAGTTTTCCAAAATTCTTGGGGTTGGCAGAAAATTTGCTTTTCTTTGGCTTTACAAAAAGAAATAAAAAATGTAGAAGTGTGTAGTGCTTCAGCAGCATGGCAAGGAATTGGCAGCCCTGTCAGACCCTCTTGTCTCCATGCATCCCCTTCCATGCAAGTGATTCTTTATCAGAGGGAGTTTTTTTTTCATTTAAATTGGAGTTCTTTCTTAACTATGTCAGATCTCATGCAAATATATCCATGGAAAATGGGTGGATGCACAGGGAACCCTTTTCCTATGAGGTAGCACAGCCACCTGCCAGGTTAGAAACTCCCTTTTATGGTTAGAGGCATGATCACATGTGAGCACCTGCTTGTGAAATACCAGCGGAAAGACAGGAGATCAGAGGGCTTTGGCATGAGCTGGTGAGCTGGGGAAACTTCTTCCCCAGCTGCAAATCTGTGCCTCTCTAAAGAAAGAAAGAGATAATTGATAAGGTAGAAGAGACCACGCAGGAGGATGTGCATCCTTGCAGTCTAACAATCAGTGCTTTCTCCCCAGAGAGGGAATCCTGAGCCTTGTTCCCTGCTTCCATGTTGATCCGGGATGATGCAAAAGCTCAGCAATCAATACTAGAACCACAGCATCTTCCCTTCTTCCCTTCCCTCTCCTAAATGATATGAAAGCCTGCATCAGAGCATTTGGCTCCTGTGCTTCACCAGACCAAGGGAGATTTCTCTGGGGAGAAATTACATTTTTACACCAATTTGAATGTTGATTTCTTCTTCTAACTGTTCAGCTACACTAACGGCACATTTATGTCTTTTCTCTGCTGTGCTGTGAGGTAAACCTTCAAACCTTTTACTTTAACATTTCACATTAACTTCAGTTCTTCACCAACCACATTTGTCAGCCAGAATACCCCTTCTATCCCTTCAGACGCCCTGGGGAACTTACTCTGCATAAATGATTTGATTATGAAACAAATCATTATATTATTCCTTACTAAGGTACTCTACTCGGCACGAGTATTTAAAAACGTAGCTCCAGCTATTTCTGATGATTGTTGTTTCTTCATATGAAGAATTGGCCTAACTACAGCTTAAAAGATTTTGTCATCCATTTAATAACTTGGGCTCAGTATTAAAAACTACCCCTATGGTGTTACAACGGGCCCAACCAGTGCAACGAGTTCCCGTGCAGGTTCATGAAACTTGTAATTCTTGTTTCTTTTTCTGGGTTTGCTCAGTCTCACTTTCTCTGCTCCTTGAGGGATCCAGGGAGTTTGCAACAGTGAGTCATCAATAAGTAATGGTGGTGACTTCTAGAGAGCTGTATCTTGCCACTCACTGCCACTCAGGGGACAAGAAGATTTGAGAGCAGAGGAGTTAATCTGACTGACAGCATGTCCTTGGGGATCCAGGCTCAGAGAACATGAGACACTGACATGGTATTTGGCTATTCTTGCTCTTCTTCATTCCATTCACAAATTTCTCAGAGATACACAAATTCTCAAAACAAAATGTTCCATTTTACTTTAAAACCACAGACAGATTCTCATGAGCAGCCAAGAGCAAAGCTGAAGTGCAAACCTAACCTTGCTTGTTTGGGGGTGATCAGCATGAAGGGTGGGATGCTTTTAGTTCTGACTGTTTTTTCTAGATTAGCATTATTTAATATCCCAGATGCACATACGCCAGGGTCAGCAAAAACACATTGGCAGTTCTAGATCCAATGAGTGACATCCTTATGGTCAACAACACCCAGCCTACCAGAGTTCAAGAAGCATTTGGTCAACACTCTCAGGGACATGGATATGTTCTTGGGGTTGTCCTGTGCATGGCCAGGAGTTGGGCTCAATGATCCTTGTTGGTCCTTTCCAACTCGGGATGTTCTGTGTTTCCTATCCCATAGATTTTAGTGATTTATGTACAAAAATTGATATAAATCCAACACATTCTGCCTGTCAGCAGTGGAAAGTCAAGCAGATACCTGAACATAGATCTAGCGACCTAACTGCAACATCCTTCTATATAATTTTGACCATATTGCTTAAAGTGCTTTTGAGCAAGGATTTTCATAGAGAAGTTTAGATTTTTTTAGTAGTAGTAGTAGTAGTAGTAGTAGTAGTAGTGAAACAAGCCTGTTGACTTCTGCTATGCTACACAGATCTGATTTACTATGCTAAGCAGTAGAATATATGACCACATCTCTTTTATTGAAACAGGATTCCTCCCATATTATATGTTGAAAACTGAAAATATGCCACACTGTACCACCGTATTCACAAAGACAGCAGAATAAAAAAGTCTGAAATTGGTGTAGCCATATGCCATGATTGTTTTTTTTTATTTCTAGCTAATGTTAATGTTTAACATTATCTAAAATAACTACTACTATTCATTATCTTTCATGAGCCTGATGAAGAAATTGTTTGGTCAAGATAGCTGACGTTTAATTAATTCCTAAAAAGAATTAAGATTTGCATTTAAAAAGAAAAGATACTTCGTCTGCCTTATGGATAAGAAAAAAAGGGGGGAGAATGTGATGTATAAGGAGTGAGAGCTAAAAACAGCATCAATCCCCCATCAACTTGTACCATACCTTTCTACTTAGCAAAAATAGCTGAGATTTCAGAGCATTTTTCTCAACCCCATAACACAGAATGCTTGAAAAACCTCTTTGGCATTGTGGAAGATGCTCTGGTCATTCAGACACCACCTGCAATGCTGAAAGGCCACAGATCCATTTCAGCCTCATCCAGAGGAGGTGGTTTCACCTACAGGATTTCAAACTACAGATTGTGAGTGCCCTGAAGGTGAGGAAGATCTGGAGTCATTCTGCTTTTCCACCATCAGATAAGATCATGGAAATTACATAGAAATTTTTTTACAGCAACAATTTTCCAACTCAACTGTGGTAAAGAATGGGAAATAAATAAAAGGAGAAATTAATATAGGGGACATTCAGACACAAAATGATTATAGAATTGCAGTAAACTTGCCTCAAAACAAGGGAATGTGGAATTCTTTAAAATCAGTTGACAGACAGAAAAACATTTTTGTGTATGTTCTGAATTTAATTTTGAACCTAAGACAACTGTACCTAAATTTAGAGGTCACTGGTTCACCCTAAACACTCAAAAAGATAGACAGTACTGTTCTCAGCTTTGTGTTGTAGTGGTAACAGTTCTCAGGTGATTTTATCATCATCATTGTTATTTTTACTATTCTCTGGCTGTGTACATCAATGTCATGTCTTCTGAGGCCAATATAAGCGAGAGAAATTGGCAAGAAGAGTATTTATTTGGGTAGATGATGATGCAGGGTTTTTTAAAATATCTGTTGCTCTATTCCAAGCTGACCTCTCATTATTCCTTGAAAATGAAATTGCTGCTGGTTGCTTTCCAGTGTACTAAACAGATGTATCTTAGAGCCCATTTACCTTAAAGCAGATACATTTTGCATATCAAAATACATATCATCTACCATAATAATGCTTTTCTACTGTCACACACTGTAAACATGTATTTAAACAGGCAGATTAATTTCTTCTTCATTCCTGCACATTTCTGTAATATGCTGTATTTATTATGTGTTAACAAGTACTAGTAGATGCAGAATACAAAACATGTGTACTGTATGGATTCCTAGTAACTGTAAATGAAATACTCTCTGTATCTGAAAACACAGAATGCAAACATGGAGAGATTAATCTGTAGCACAATAGGTATTCAAGAAAATCCAATAGCACTTTGAAAACAGATGAATTAATATGGTGTATTACTTTAGACTTTTTGGGTACTGCTTACCATGAGTAAACATCTTCTTGGATGTCCTCAGAAACAACACATGAGAAGCATCCAGATTTCAACAACTGGCATTATTCTTGTGTTTGAATAAACATTTCCTTTTCTAACTGCAGTCCATTCATTTATTTGCTTGTGCTATTATTTCCTTTGGAATCTCTAACTGTTGTGGAAAAATCCACAGCCAAAAGCGAGGCATGAGGAAAAAATGACAAAGTTTCCACACAGGGCTCTCTCACTGGTATGGCATTTTGTAAATCTGTGGGTCTCTCTAGATCCACCACTGCCAGCAGTATCAGGGCTATCTATGGTATCTGTAGTATGCTGATCAGTATCTCAGCACCAAAGGAAATATATTTAAGGGAGTAAAGTCAAAATCAGCTCTAGTATTGTCTTTCTTGCAGTCAAGCCCTAAATTCTAAAGACCTTTTCTCCTTCTTTCTCTAAACTGATTTTTCATCTTCTCTTGCAGTTTTCACTTAAGGTCTTTGATAATAAGTTCATGGGGAAAAGAAATTGAATTTGTCTTTAGGTCTGAAAATAGATAGTCTAGGATTTGTTCAAATTTCTATGGCAGAGATAGACTAGAAAGTCCTTCTTGGGACTTTCTTGGGTAATGCAGGGTTATGAGGTTTCTTCTCAAGGGAATTTACCTCATCCCATCACATTTCATAAACTTGTCTCAAATATTTTCAAAGAGTAAATGTGTTTTGATATGGTAATAATAATGTGGACTTTATATCTACTTGTATATGTGTGTTTGCGTGTTTTATATGTTTTCTCATAGGAAGACAAAGCTGCTTTTTCCAGCTTTCTCAAAACAATCTTCCTCTTTTCCCATGCATCACATCCTAAAAACAACACAGTATGCAGAACAATTATCTCACTGAGAGAAGTTCTTGATAATAGAAATGCTTTTAATGCAATTTGTCTTCCCTAAGGATATTTCTACATGGATAGATGCTTTCTGAGACCAGCTGGCCTTGAAATAAAAGGCATCAAAAGGATCTGGAAAAGATGCTCCTCCGTTAGCTGAACGTCCATCATGCTGTCTCCCACTCCTTACATACAGAGTTTGTAGCAAATTTTTTCTGCCAAATCCTTGCTATTGTTTTCGCACCCTATTGTTTTACAGTAAAATGCAAGGCAACAAAACTCCTTGGAAATGTTTTGTGAAAGTTTTGGTCTTGATACCAGTTATTATTATTGATCCAAATATTGTTATTATCATAATGCACTGGAAATAGTAGCACTGTTAAGAAAATACTTATTAGGATGTCCAGTGGGATTGTTATAGTGTGAGGATCAAAGCACATGCAGGACAGGTACCTAAACCTGAGTGATCTTAGAAGAATTGTGTTAAGGAATTGTGTTAAGGATTTATATTTCAAAATACTTACATCTTACTACGCTTTAGCACTGATATGGACTACCCAGAAGGATGTTACAAATTTACTTTATTTAGAGGTAAACTCAGATTTTCATGAAGGAGACGTAAAGGCAGTATCTCCACTGTAATCTGAACCAAAAGCAAAAAAGAAGCATTTGATGGAGCAGAAAAACACACCTCGTTGAAAAGGGAATTCAAAGCTTTTTGAAAGTTTCTCACAGTCTAATTAAAGTGTTCTTTTTATATTCTCTGTGCTAAACCTGGAGGGACCATGCCTCCAAGTCCAGCTGGCAGCAGAGAAAGCAGTGCATCATTCCGTAGAAGTGGACTCACTTATTTCCTAGGCTCCTGCAGGCATTTTCTCCTAACAAACCCTTTGCTCTTGCAAGACTGTGAACACTGGCTTGGCAATAATCTTTCCTGCTCTTCTCCTTTGGCAAATTATTTTGCTGTGTTTTTTGGAGGTTAGTACTAAAGGTCTTGACTTGTTAAAAGGCTTCAGAAAATGTGAATAACGGGCTTCAGAAGGCTGTGACGCACAAGAAACTTTTCCAACGTCTGCATGCAAGGCATGGACTCTCGCTTCTGGGGCCCCTTCCAATCAATGTTACAATTCCAACTGGGACACTGTAAAACAAAGGCTTGTTCTTGTCTGCAATGAATGATTACTAGCATTCATGTCTTGTTAGTTGAAATAAGTTAGCTTATTATTACAATTCAAGGCCTTTTGGCTACACAGACCAGTATCCTGTGGCTGGAGCAGGCAGAGGTGTGTTCTGAGGTCTGCAGTCCCTGGGAGATGGCAGACTTCAGAAAATGGCACACATGGTCTAAAGGAAACACCAATGGTTTTCTTCTGCATTTGTGTACCTTTTCTCAAACATGATGAAAAGAAATCTGAGTCGTCTTTTTGCCCTTTGACCCCAAACTTCCCTTCAACTTACTGTTTATAACTATCTGAAATCTTTGTTCTCTTGCTCTGGAAAATATAGTTTTTGCAGTCAATAGAAAGACCCATTGTTCAAGAGTTAGTGATAATGTTTCCTGCAACTGCCAGATAAACATGCAATGTCCTACCCACAGAAGTTTTATTACTAGTGAAACAAAAGCACCACAGCCTCATCCAGCAGATGGATCAAGTGCAATCCACTTTAAATGAAAGCATGTAAACCAGGAAATCTGGGACTTTTACAAGGCTAAGCTGTAAACGAATTTAGTAGAAAGCCATATCAAAGCTTAAAGGTATAAAACATAAACATGCCCATGAATTCCAGGATAGTCTTTGATCTCAGCTTTGACCTTATTAGTGTGTTTGTCATTGAATGCCTTCAAGAAAAAACAACTTTCCCTTTATTCTCACAAACGCTGTTACCACTGCTACTATCTCTGCGATGGCACAAGAATGCAACATGTAGGGGGTTTTATCTGAGTGGAATGACAGTTAACCAGGCCTTTAGACTTGGAAATCTTAAAAAACTTTCCAAATGTCAGTTAGTATCATCATACTCATAAAGTTGGGGAAATCGGAGGGTCAGAAAAGTGATGCCAAAAGCAGACTGAAGTTTCATTTTGATTCTCCAGTGTGGGTTGCATTTCCGTGCACTTACTCTGCATTGACTCTCATTTGCCATCCATATTAAAATGATCGGAGGAGAGACAAGTGACTGGAATCTACACACAGGGTGATTCACAGCTTCTTGCCACATGAAAAGAGCAATAAGCACAGAGGAAGAAGAAATAAGGTTTTCCACTTCAAACATTTCAAAGTTGTTGATAAAAATGCAAGCACTCAGGTTTTAATTACTTTTCTGGAAGCTTAGTTCAGCACACGGCTGAAAGTGAAAATCTGTATTATGACCAATAACTCTGTGCACAGTTCTTTGTATAAAAACATCAGAAATTCATTTTTGTTCCCCAGTAATAGGTATTTCTAATGAAATTCATGGATTACAGCAGTTCTGGATAACTAGAAGAGCAACTTCACACAAATTGTTCCTAGAGGAGGGAATGACAGGTTAAATCTAATTCTTCAGAATGTACAGTTGTCGTTTTAATGGGTAAAAGATGTTCCGAAGGGTGGCGCAATGCAAAGAGATTTTTTTCTCTATTCCTTGGATTACACACAGAGTTTCTGGTAGGTGCCTTGAAACAGCAGCAACAATGTCAGAGGTACCTCCAGACATGCATCAGTAAATACTGAACAGTGTTCAAAAGCTTCTTTTTTAAACAAGGTCACATGCAAAGCATTTTAAAAGAGGCGCCCATGTTAAAATTTTGAGTCAGAGCTACCACTTTGCATATGCTTCTTGTGACATCCTTGTCATAAGTAAAATCAAAGTGAATAGCACTTTCGTGACCCCACTACACTTATCTCCAATACATGTCAGGATACCTAAAATGGAAACAGTTCTGAGGGTTCTCTTATATCAAAGTCTAGGAAAGAATTACAGAATACTGTAAAAGAGTGTCTGTACAGCTGAGAGTTGGCAGAGTTCACCAACTTTCAAGTGTGATGAATATGAGTTAAAGCTCTGACATTTTGCAGCTCAGAGTCTGTGTCAGAAACTTCCACAGATCATCTTCTATCAGGTTCCTTTAGGGTCAACTTGTGATGAAAAAAGTTCCAAAAACTTTGTTTATTGTTTTACCCTCAACAACTGTAAGAACCATTTGTTAAACTTCAGAGAAATCTGCAGGAGACAGCAGCAGTGTATGTCAGCTTTCACATC
This sequence comes from Struthidea cinerea, assembly GCA_013397865.1. Taxonomy (NCBI): domain Eukaryota; kingdom Metazoa; phylum Chordata; class Aves; order Passeriformes; family Corcoracidae; genus Struthidea; species Struthidea cinerea. The sequence goes on from VZTI01003716.1 coordinate 184,120, forward strand.
AGTTGGCAGCAGCCAGGATATTCATCTGCTGCAGAAGTGGTTTTCTTGAAATTCTATAAGGTGCTACAAACAAGTTTGATGACAATATGAAGTCATTGTGAGGTCAGTCATAATCGACAGCAAACCCTGCCTGTTACTAAGTCAAGGTAAATAGCAATAAACTGTGTCTGTATTAGGTTTAATTTGAGGTTTAGCTAGTTAATCTTTCTTTAACCTCACCCCACAGTCCTAAAATAGACTAACACCAAAAGCCTTTCAAAAAAATTTTTTAGGATTGTGACATACGTGCCAGTAATTACGCCTTGCTAGTGTTCACATGCATGTTGTTTGCTACACAGCAACTACTTATAATTTTAAAATGAAAGAACCAAAATTTAAAAAACTTAGTTTCCTTTGTTATGCCTTGCATCTATCTTATCGTCAAATTTCACAGTTTACAAAAATTACTGCAGGGAGATGTGTCAAAATGCTATAATACAAGAAAAGACTGGCATTGTATGCAATTCCTTCCCTACCTCCCTCAGCTTTCAAGTTTTCCAAGTCCTCTGCTTTCTAGACTTGACTTAATAACCCTAAATATTTCAGGGCTGTCAACACTTCACTGGTGATTTATCTTGTCCATCTTGAAGATCATGAAATTCCTTAAGGGTTACAGAAGTGCCACGCCAGAGTCTTTCTGCTACTACCCTGTTCTGGCAAAACAGCCTTTGCAGTCTGACAGCAAGCAGTTTAACCATTTTGGGGAGTACATATTGCCAACATTGAAGCCATCGAAAAGGCAAATCAAACTGAAAACCCCAAGGAATCAAGTAATGATTAATATCCAAAATCCTTTGTAAAAGTTTAAAAGTTTATTGAAGAAAAGGCCATATGTGAAAGAAAAGCATTTACTGAAGATAGATCTGCCTTATCAGCACATTCTGATAGGATTGCTGCTTTTGTTTAAAAAGTAGAGCAATAAAATACCAGTGAAAATGTCAAGCAATAAAGTATCATTGTTATTGACAGTATCCTATTTGCATATCTCTGAAAAGTTAAGTAGTTATTTCTTCAAAGATAGGAATGAAAAAATACTAGAAAAAGATCCCTGGAGCAAGAAAACCCTATATTTTTCCCTCAGCACTTTGTACCTCTCTACTCCTGCTTTCAATGTTTTAAATTATCAAAAAGCCTGGAGTCATAGGATGAAATTCCTTTGCAGTCTTTGGCAAATCAAACTGAGAATAAGGGATAGCTCCCATTTTGAAGATCTGTTGATCTAAGCAACAACATAGACATGGACAAGGAAGAAAGGAGAGATTATTATTGGCAAGTTAAGGGCAAAGTCTAGGCCCTAAAACATAGTGAAAAGAACCCTTCTTGGATTTGTACAGACATGTCTGTGTATAGCTACCTGTCCACAAAAGCATGACCATAGCTGACTTGGTCAAAGTGTCTTCGACAGAGCCAGTTGTGGCATCCTGATTTTTACAGTGGCAGTCAGCCTGAGTCATTTCACTGTCTTGCTGGGTTTCGATATCTTTATCCATCAAACCGTACATTTTATATTTATATGACATCAATATGATTAAGTCCCATCTAGACCATGTGTTCAGAGGATGTTGCCTCTTTCCCTGTGCCCCAGCCCCAGACAGCAGCTCCACAACAATTCAGTTCCTTTATTTACAAAAGGCTGAGAACTCTGTGGGTGTATTGATCTCCTGAAAATTTGGGTCTTGTTGTGATTGTGAGATAGACTGAAAATTTAGTTTTTCACACACAGGACAACTGCCCAACCTAATGAGGGACTTTAGGAGAGGTGTATATTCACAGAGGAACTAGGTGGCTAGGAAGAAAGTTGTGGGGTCTAAAGAGGAGCCATGAAGGAGGCAAGCCAGGAATATGATAGTTCATGGGCATTTCATTTGTATTTTGAACTAGTTGCAGACATGACAGTAAGCTAATTCCAGGCTGAAAGCCAGGGGATGGGCAAGTAAGTCAGCATGTTGGGTTATGAAATATTCTGAAAACTAATTCAAATTATATTTGAAATGTTAATTTTCCAGGGGAAGAATGAAAGAGGTTTTTATTTAATAAGCTGGGATAATATTTTGCTTAATCTAAAGCAATTTGCATTTTTACATTATGTTTTATATGTGCATAATAAGAAAAAAAGCAAAAGATCAGAATGACAGTTTTGCTGGGGATATTCCTGATCTCTTTCTGGTTTACTGCTTTTCAGGAGATACTCTGAACTTAAAAATTAGCCTGTCAAAGGAAGAAAACTATCTAAACCAGTTGGCTCTGCAGTTGTGTTTATCTGCTAACGCTAACTTCAGTTCTCCCCTAACCTGAATAATAGCATCTCCTGTAGCCTCAAGCAATGAAGCCTGCTACCCTGGTTTTTGAAGGTCAAACTGAAGGATTTTGTGCATTGCTTTAATATGAGTGTTTGATATTCCAGGCATTTGGGGAATGAGGCTCAGAGGTCTTCCAGCAAACCTTCCACACCTTGGAAGGGTTAGTGATGCAAAATAATGCTAATGAGATTTATATGCATGCTTTAGGTATCAAAAAACACAGGTACTGTGTACAAAACCATCAAGGATCAAAATGTTACTGTGACAGAGGCAGAATTTAAATAACTTCACCCTATTGCAGTTGGAGTAAAGCCCCCAAAACAACGGCATAAGTTCATCTGAAACAACACCGTAAGTTGGTGCATGTAGCATATGCAGCCATGAACAGGTTTCCCAGTAGCAAAGCCCAGCTGGAACTCTCCCATGCCAAGGAAGGTAGGTTGGGACTGTGCAGGGATGTGGTGATTGCACAGTGGGGAGGCAGGTGGTAACAGTCTGGCACTATTCATAGCAACATGCAGTCTGCAGCTGCCCTTCCGAATGACTTTCCAGACCAACCGCGAAGCAGGAGGAACCACCACCAATTCGCTACCTGTTGAAACTACCTTTCCTTGCCTGTGCCAAAGGAGGACTGGGTGCTGTCCTTGGAACTCGTGGTTTCCCACTCAGGCCCAGAAAACTAGAAGCCAGACCTTGCAGCTCATTCATTTTGATCAGTGCAATCTCATCTGGGATCAAACCTTACACTCCAAATGGGCAAGATCAGGCCTACCTGAAGCTGCCCGAGTATCCCTTTAGGCAGTATTTGTGCACATATTTCCAAGAAAGCATCCAGCCAGGTCCTTCCCAGCACTGACTGGAAGCATTTCTAGCTCACTAGGTAGCAAAATGAAGTACCAATGCATGGTAAGAAGCACTCTCTTTCCTTGAGCTGGATGCCTAACTTTCTCCTAAACTCTGTCATCAGCAATGATCAGAAAGAGAAGTGCCAAAATGTGGGGTTGACTGAGTCTTGTGATTGGAACAAAAGCCATGTATTACCAACCTCCAAAACCAAATGAATAAAACACCCTTCATGCTCAAGATCCTGAGTGGATGGGAGGGTCTCAAAATCAGTTCTGGTTGCAGGTACTATAGCTCCTAAGAGAAGCTGAAGTGCAGAAATATTCCTGACCTTGGGTTTTAATTGGCAGCTGTCAGAGGTCAGTGCCTACAGAGCACCTTTCCAAGACATCCAAGACAAGTGGCACTCTGCATAGTCTTCCTTATAAACGTTATCTACTCTCGGTCTTGCAGTGCTTACTCTGAGCATCATAAGGAAGTGGTCTCCAAACATCTTGTTACCAGTTTCTGCGGTTCTGATCCCAAGATCCCTTTTTGCCCTGATAGTTGTGCAGCTTTACAATGGACCCACTGCAAATGGTTTGATGTGACGTGCCCCAGCCACAAAAATTTCTTGTAAATTCTAAAACGTGTTGTTCCCAGGAATCTCTGGGGCAATCTGTTGCTACCATCCTACAACAGAGACTCTGCAGAAGAAGTGAGACACTATAGCCAGATTTTGGGGAGCACAGATTCACTGGAAAATGAAACTTTTGCATAAGGCCACAGCAGGATGTCTGAAGAAAGAAATATTGAGACACCCCAGGCCTCTCAAGGTTAAGAAGCATTCAGAAAATATTTTGCTATATAGATGAGACTAGAGCACAGAGGAGAACTCAACGGCGTTGCAATACAGCATTCATTTCTGCAGTCCCATTCAGGAAAGCCCTCACAGGCCCTGAAAACTATTTTGCCATGTTGCCAAATAGCCCTTTTTCCAGTAAACTTAAATAGATTGAATTAAGCACGATGCAGGCTTCACTATCCTTCCCATTTGTTGGACTGGCTTCTCTTTCAGTTGTCATATAAGTTTGTAAACTGGGTTGTTATTGTAGGGGTCACACAGACAAAGAATCCTCTTCCCTTTAATGCAAGGCCTCTGCTACAATAACATTCTTGCCCTCGGAGAGTCTGCCAACAGATAAGTAAGGATGACACCATTGTGTGATTCATGGATGAACCTTCCGCAATCACCTTATAAAGCAAGAGAACTAAAGACAGGAACCCTGTGACTACATCCAGTTCAGGTATGCACTCCCAATATCCTTGTTTGCCATGTTGCTAGGTGTTCTACCTACATGCCACATGCATCCCACACTGCTGTCAGGAGCTAAAAAAAAAAATTATCAACAATTAAATGTAACTGATGGCCTGAGTCAGGCACAGTGTCAATATCTATTGTGCCCTCCTGACATACTTCTGCCAATGTACACGCACATGTCTGCAAGTGTGCATGCCATTACAGGGCGTGGGCTAGTGTTAAAGATCATGTCAAGATGGAAGAAAAATACTGAGAAAACTGAAACAAACAAAAAACCAAAAAGCTCTGAGTCACCAACTAAAACCTTCATGCAGAGTTCTCCCTTATTCTGAGGTCTTAAGTAAAAAGAGAGCATTTACTTCCAAAAAAATAGTAAAACCTGGCCCAAATTATTCATAATACTTTTTTCCTAATTATTGCTGTACTATCAGCAAGGTTTTTCTTTTTAATAAAGGATAGCATCCAAGTATTTACAACTCATTTAAGCTCAATATGGGAGATGCATAATAAACAAATAGGCCAGTACAATGTACAATTTGACTTTAATATTAAAAGGGGAAGAGCAGCATCATTAAGTAAAAATTACAACCTAAACACCCCCACCCAACCATCCAAAGCACATCCTCATGCTTAACCCTTTCTTTTGGCTCTCTCTCAACAGCTTTTGTGGTTTGAGGATACCATGCTCGGGCACCTGGCTGTTCCCACACACTGCAGGAAGCTTGCCTACACAAATACCTCTCCATCCAGGATATCACTGTGGGAGTCAGATGGAGTAAGCTGCTTTCGCACCAAACCTGTGGGTATCACAGTTTCATACTGGATCTAACCCAAAATTCTCAGATGCAGTAAAAGAACTCAGCACATTTAAAGCCAGAACAGTTGAGCTGATTAGCACTACCTATAGAACTGGTCCTAAAAGTACAATACATCATCTAGAGCATTTGGACAACAAACGAAGTCTTTCCACTGAATTCAATAGACCTTGAATCTCTAATTCTGTGAAAAGAACATTTCCAGGTGTATTTATACCAAGTCTTTTCCTATCTATTATTTAACACTACCATTAAATCCAAACAATTACTGTGATTTTTATGTTTGATGCAGTGATAAGTATAGTCCACACTTGCCAAATCAATTCTGTAACGTCTCTCTGGAGTCACGGCTGGCACGAGGGTCTAATTGTCACCTTCTCTACACTGCCAAAACCAAATAACAATCAAGATATTCTCACTTTTCCAACATGGTGAAGCAATTTAGCAGCACAAAAAAAAAGGATCTGGGGAGAAGTAATCAGAAAAATAAAACACTCTGTAGATTGATGTCTGCTATAGTGAGAGGTCCAATTTTTCTTCTGTCAGTGCAAAATGATCACACTACACCTTGTCATGTTCTTGGCCTTATGTGTGTGCATCTTTAAGAAGTGAAAGCCATTGTTTCCACTGAAACATTTGTCTTCCAGGTGGGGAAGTCCCCAGACTTGTGTTGATGACTCTGCTCTCTGACTGCTGGCTTTCTGGGACACCAGGAACTCAGACTTCTCTGGGGTTTTCATTTTATTCCTCTTTGAGACTTACATCATAGGAATAGGTCACAAATGACCTTTAGAGACATGTGGTATGCCTAGCAATATCTGTTACTCTAGATAAGGAGTCACTGCCATCCATTTCATCAGTTGTAATCATAATGTTCAAGAGTTTTGCCTTAGGGCTAGGTGTGCTGGGTTGAAAATACTTGACTGTCATACCTGAAGAAAACTGGCAGAGCACTCCATAAAGCTCTTTCACTGCTTTTCTCTTTCTTTGCAGGAAAATTAGTCAGTCTATAAGCTTCTGCTTGCATAAACAGATATGTGTTGTATCAAAGAAAGTTCAAGTGAGTATCTTTAAAGCCAGTTTCAAGCTATACTTCACTTTACAGCACAGGGCTCCCCAGAGCTGATTTAGCTGTGTGATGAGTGAATGGTGGAGAAGAGAGAAGGGAAAATATCAAAAGAATTCAGGATAAAGAGAAAGATGAGAATCTGAACTACTTGGGGTTTACAATGTCAATAAAACATGTAGATTTAGATCACTGAGTCACAGTGATTTTTCTTTCCTTGTACTACAGTACACCCTCCATGTACCACCGAAGTACATCCCTTCTCTCTGTGATTCCAGCTGACCTAGACAAGGAAACCAGAGCCATCCAGCTTCCTATGTCAGAGCAGAGAGTGTATCATTCAGGGACATGATTGTGCAGTGTAAAGGAGCAAATTGGTGCAGTCTGTGGATTTATGTCCACAACTATACCACCCAGTCTGTCTCATCACACGTGCTTCATTGTACTTAAAGTAGGAAAGGACAAAGCTTGGATGCCAGGATATGCTGAGTAGCTAAACTCACACAGTTCAGGCTACGAGAGCTGTCAAGATGATTTTTGCTGTTTCTGTAAATGAACTTTTCTGTCTTGCTTGCTTTCTGCTAAGACAGGAAACAATAACACAGATTGTCTATCTAAAGGCAGCACATTTCGTGTGAAACAGAAGTTCTTGTTAAAGCTCTCTACTCTGCACTGCATTATATCAAGCAGCCTGGAAACACTGGCCAGGATAATTGTCAGTGCTGTAACAAGATGTGTAATAAAACGTAAATATTTCTGCATGTTAGAAATTATGTCATAACAAAATTGACTTGACTTTTACACAAAGTTCTGGACCTGAGATGAATCACTTTGGTGTGTAATCTAGTAACGTTCTCTTTTTTTTGCAATTATGTTATATAAGTGCTTTTACAGGCTCATATAATCCAGGAACACTGCGAGAGCTGAATTTCCGGAACACCTTAGTATGTTGTTCTTCCCTAAGAACATGTGCAGGCGGAAAAAACACCCTGTATTCCAGTGAAGGCTTCTTTGCACTCAATCAAACAATGAGATAATTAACAAAAGTTAACATCAGCATGATTTTAACAATAAAGACTATGTAGAACCCAGGAGGGGCAGAGCTCTTTGAACAGAATTGCAAAGCGTGTCTGCATCGTGCAAGGGTGTGCAAAGCGAGAACCTGAGCTAGCACATACCCAAACTGGTCTGTCTGCATGGCAGAGCAGAGTGCCAGGTTACCCCCTTGTGTCTTGGAAGCAGGAGAGCAGCAGCAGTGCGGTACCTCACCCAAGTAATGAGCTTGGCATCCCTGTGCTGACACGGCCACCCTCCTCCAGATTCCAGGGCCCCATGGGCCCAGGCACGCATGCAATGTGCTGTGCTACACTGCATGGGTAGGCTCAGAGTTACATGGATCTTTGGATCAAGTGCAAAATGAAGGCTTCAAGAAAGTGAAGAAAAGCAACCCCTCAAGTATAGGAAGAAGAAGATGAAGAAGATTAGAGATTACTTTGAACAAGGAAGGCCAGTGATAGAAAGCTAATAAAAGTCTGGGGAGATAAGCTAGTAAAAGATGGGGACATAAATAAATTCTGCAACAGGCCAGTGCAAAACACATGCACAGTAATAGCCATGCAGCTAAGTAATATGTGGCCTTGTGCTGGTTCACTGCATCCAGATGACTTTCATACCCAGGGATATATTAAATTAAATCAGCAATAGCCCAGCATATTTTGAGATATCACATTTGAGCTCAACCAGTATGAGAAACCTGGGCTTTATTCTCTTCTCTATAGCTCATTCTGAAATAAATATTTGCAATGCTACCTCTAAATCAGTTTTCAAAATGTCTCATGAAAGAGCTAAATTTCTAAAAATGTTTCAGAAGTTAAGAGATCTTGGAACTCCTAATTCTTTCTGGTGTTACACTAAACATGGTGTTTTTATGAAACATAAGATCTCTTATATAAACCTTCTGTAAAATACTGTGGCAGAAGATAATCTTGCTGGTTGGTGTGGTTTACAAGCTGGTTAAAATGATATTTAGATTATGGAGCATATATTATGCAAATGAATGACAATGCACCCAATGTATGCTTTGCCAAAAAGGTCTTGGTAGTCATTGCATGCAACCACTTCTGAGATAAAACTCTCAGGAACACAAGTTGGTAAATCCATAGCAAAGGAGAAGGAAAAATCCTCTCCCCATCGGTGCTGGAAATCAAACAGCAATTTGTTCTGTATAAAGAAGTTAACAACATTAGGTAAGGCAGAAACTTTATGACTTAATAGCTAGAGTCTTTGAAGTATTTTTCCTATTTTAAAATCAGCTCCTTGCATAGCATCACAAACAGTGTGAATACACCTCAAAAGTCCAATTTTTGTTTGCTTGCCTGTAGAAATAAACATCCCTATGGATTTAACAATATCTGAAGATTAGAGATGTTACAAGGTCATATACTCATTCTTTCCTTTGCCAGCCACTTAGAGGACTCAGGAACATCTAGGATCTTAGCACACCTCAGATTCCCTGTCACCAGCTCAGCAAATAAAATGCCAGCAGAGAACTGATGAACCCACATGTCAAAGATTACGTTTTTCCTGACTGAGGAAAGGCTGCTTTCATTAAACTCCCTTGAACCACCCTTCCTACCAATGTCTTCTGCTAAAAAATATTTTTAAAAGGGAAGAATAGAACTGAAAGGTCGTCTTTCTGCTTGCATTGCCTCATATTTGTCACTTCTCATGCTACTTCCTCTTCACATCTATTTTTAACTTCCTTGTATGAGCTGTCATACCACAAATTTATATGACCCAGTTAACATGTACACAATTGCCTCAAAGATTGCACTAGTAACCATCTTGGATTTCTAGGTCATAAATTTAGATCCTATTTTTGCCTTTGCCTTTGTCCTACTTAGGAAAATGACCAGACTGCTTCGAGAAGACTGCATAAAACACACCGATGACTGCAAGCTGGTATCTGCATAACCTACACTGTTTCAAGGAAGTCTCTGATTTCTGCCTTACTTCCCTAAATGCAGCTTCTCTGCCTTCTCACTTAAAATGCATGACCTAAGGAACATGTTGAGGGGAAGACAGAAGAGACAAAAAGTAGCTGCAACCACAGCAGAGGATGTCTTGTTACATGCTCTGGCCAAAGTAAATGATTGCTAGATCAGGCACATCCACACCTCCACAGTCAGGGAGAAATTTCAGCAGAACAATGTCTTCTGTTGACCGATTCCAGAGGTTCTTACAAGGTTTCCATAATCAGTCTCAATGCCACCTTCTCAAGTTTCCTTTCAGAGACCTTGTAGAAAACTTCACTTGATGTATATACATATTGTCAAAATGTGTGCTGATGGCTGTGCTCACAACAGTGTGTCACAGCGCTGAGCCTAGCAAAGCAAAAGGTGTGTCCATGTCCAAGCTACTCCCAGAACACAGACAGGACACAATGGGCAGTTGTGTTAAGGTGACAGGACTTATGTCATGATGTTATTACCTGTATCACTCAATTAAAACTAACTTTACTGCATTTTCCACAGGGCGGTAGGAGCTCTACGCAGCTGAGATGGTTCTTACTGAACTCATAATACTGTTTCCATTACAGAATCATCGAAAATGCACAGGACAGCCCCAAGACTCACACCATGTGCCTGAGAACAAGTTCCAAACGCTTCCTCAGCTCTGGCAGGTTTGGTGTCATGTCCACTTCCCTGGGGAGCGCGTTCCACTGCACAACCATCCTTTGGGTGGAGAACCTAATCAAGAAGCTTGACCAAGCACCACAACACAGTGACAAGAGATTTGAGACTTTAAAAACTGTTCCTGTTCCTGTATGGCAAGATTCAGCACAGATAAAAGCAGATGTTGGCCAGCAATGCTGAGGTGAGCTACCCCAAGATAAATAGAAACTTACAGCAAGCACTCCAGGAAACAGGGTGGGGGCAGTGTCTGCTTCTATTTTGGTGGTTCTCGCTGTGCCACAAGTTCCACGTAGGGCTATGATTCAGTTTATGTAGAAAGCCCTCTGAGTCCCAGGCAGAACAGATAGCTTAGAAGGCAGACTGGACAGCACTAGTGCCATCATTCAGATAATCACACACCATCCCGTATTGCAGCGAGCTGCTCTGGACATGTAGTGCTGCACAGGTGCATTGTCTTTCCTCCAGAACACATTCTCTCCGTCACTAACAGAGGTTGTGAGCTATTTGTTCGCACTGATGAGAATCACTGTACTGCCAGGTGGTATTTATTAGTCTTATTTGAATTTGCTGTCATTGCTTCTACAGAGGCACCTTCTGAGTTTAGGGAAGCCATAAAGACCTTGAAATTATAATTTTATGAACAAGTACTTCAAAAACAAGCAATTTCATGACTTCATGAAAAGGAGAATTAAATTCTAAATATAGTAATACAACTACAACAGCGATCTGTATTTGACAGCCTGACTGGTGACTGACTTGTTTCTATATGCCTGCGAAGAACTCCTTTCATTTGTGGAAGCAAATATCAGCGTTATGCCTGAAGCACTCTGGAGTCTGATTTTTAAAGCTTTTTGCCACAAAAGTACGTGCCACTAACTCATTATGATTGTGTTAGACTGCAGACACAAACACACCCATGCTCTTACCCAAGCACACAGAAGGAGACACGGCATCTCCTCAAAGTGGCCCCACATTTTAAGTGCTGTCCTCAGCCTGGGACTTGCACAGCAGGGCATGCAGCAGCCTCTCCTCCAAAGGAAGGAACAAAGACAACTCCCAAAACACTGAGCATGATATTTTCCTTCACCAAGAAAAGTCATGTTCAACTAGATGTTCCTCATAATGAGTCCACGTGATCCTGGTCATTACCAGCAGAACAGATTTACAATCACAGGAATTTCTAACCTCTGAAAATACAATACTATTTCTTTTATATCCAGCATTTCTCCAGGTATTACATCACCCTTAGCAGACTTGAGCTTTTTGTGGCCATCCTATCACATTTTCTGATTTTTCAAAGCATTCATGTTTCTGTTTGAGACCTGAAAAGAACTCCAGTCATACCACTGTGCATGCAATACACAGGGACTGCAAGTCTTTTCAAGCAAGTTTCCCAGGCCATTTTTTTCTTTTACGTCTATGAATTGTCACAGACCTGCCCTTCACCATCATTTTCTCTTGTCCAAATTGCTTGTGTTACAGATTTCAGTCTTACTCTTAGCTTTTCCCTCACATTCAAAAACTGTCTTGCCTGTCTTTGTTGTTCATTGTGTCGATCATGACCTGCCTTACCTATGCCTGCCACAAACAAAGCACCTTCAGGACAAAAATGATGATGTGGTTATTCCTCTGAATATTCTTCCATAAGTCTCATTATCATGGGGTATTTGACAGCCCAGTGTGTTACATCATGGATTTTTATTTAATGTGCCCGGCAAAGTTGAATTTAGACATGCATTTTCTAGACACTGTTCCAGTCCACTCCATTCCTATTCCCAGCATCTGAGTCTTTGCAAAGTCAGTGTAGCAGCAGCAGAACTGCCTAAAACTTCAAAATGAAAATACCTCAAGGAAGGTTTTATGGTCATTTAAGTCAAAAACATATATTTTCAAACTTCGCAGAATCAGGACAAACTCCAAAAGGGTTTCTTTTTCCAGAATATCCAGATAATTTTTAAATAATATTTTCTCTCACCAAATGTCCTGGCCTACTTTTGCCTTTCATTTAATCCCAATCAATACAGAGTGAAGAGTTATCAGATTTTGCTCACAGAGAATCAGTGTACTTGAATCAAACTGAGGTCTGAAAGGAATGACTCATAACTGTGGTGAATAAAGCTCAACACCTATTTATGTAAATATAAATATGCAATATCAACATAAAAATATATATTAAGATACAATCCACTGAGTGTTTACAGTCAAAACAGACAGAAGTTCCTTCAGGCACCAGCCTCACACTTCGTGAACCTTTGCTTTCATATGACATTGTGTTTTGGAAAGTGTTAAGGTAAATATCTTGAGATCAAATAACTCTCTCTGGTGAATCAAAACAAGTAACTGGGACAGCATGACCCTTAATTTAATCAAGGAATTTTAGAATCTGTAAACGTACTCACCAGGCCTGATTCTGATCTCAGATATATTAATGTTGAAACCACATATTATAGGTTCAGGACTAAAAGAATGATAACAACTATGGTCAATCTTGTTCTACTTAAGAAAATGCATCAACAGGTATTTCAATAGGTTTGCATGAAGTACATATTTTTGATAATGATAAAATTCCAAGCATAAGGACAGCATAAGCCAAGTAGATTTTATGATAAATCTGCACCTCATGGGCTTATGTAGAAGTTTCTTTACACAAATTATTTCTATAATTTACCTATGCATTGCCTAAGCAGAACTCCATGTCTATTAGCATCTGCCACAGCCTTATTAATGTGAGCATTTTCTTACTCTGTATTACTTTCATCATTCTGTCAAACCAAACTTGTTGTAAACCAATGTAGCATAATTGAATATACTTCATAGACCCATCAAACAGGATAAAGAAATATTGCTTTGAGAAAGACAAAAGTCAGTATTTTTCAAAGAATTAACTGTAAGACAGAACTAGTATTTGTAAGGTGACCTGCATGACAGAGTTAGGATATTTATGAAAAATATATTTGGAAATTATTCTATATGATAATGTTAATTACCCACAAGAGATGGATGTTGTGGGTAGGAGAACTACCTACATTTGTTTGGGGTATTCACATGTAATAATTACCTTAGTTATACCTACATGTTTATAACAAATAGTTTTTCCTTTTTATATTGAAATTCTTCTTAGTTTAGTAGAAAAAGATTTTTCATCAAATATCAATCCATTTCTCTACTCAGTAACACCCACTGAATTTAATAGTGCAAAAAACGGAGAACATCTGACTCACACTGTACAGACTGGAGTAGACATTTAATATAAGTGAATTGCAGTCATGCTAATCTACAAATATACCCTACCAGTATCTTTATAACCCTCTAACGAACTTCAGAACTATATAATTTTTTACAAAATATGGTATTTTAAAATAAGTATCTCACATTATAATGCCAAACAGACAGATTAAGTTGGCTTTGGAAATGCAACAATCTAGTCTCATTAAATCACAGCTTCTAACACTAGCAAATTTTTCCAAGATCTATATGACTAAAACGTATCCTTCAGCTGAACAGCAAGAAAAAGTAGTTCACACTGAGATAACCCTGATGGAACTGCCTTGGTATAAAACCATCCTGGAGCACTAGGAATACTGCTTGCCACATGCAAACCAAATTAATGCAAGTATTTCCAGAGAAGAAAGTGGCACCTATTTGAGTAAATCATGGGTTTTTACTGTCATGCTTAAATGTTTTTTTTAAGCAGTATACTGGTTTATTCTAATCTCTTTTCAAATTATAACATAGCCCCAACATTATAATGATGTACAATACATTTTTAGACTTTTTAAACATATGTGAGGTAGAATGAGTTGTCAGTTATATAAATCAGTTTTAAGGGTTTAAAAAAACAACAACAACAAAAAAACAACAACAACAAAAAAAAAACCAAACAAACAAAGAAACAAAAAAAGAAACAACGTCAAAAAAATGTAATATTAAAATAACAGATAAACAAAAAAAAAGGCAAAAAAAGCCCAAACAACCACAACAAAAAACACTGATCGGAGCTAAAGTAACAGGAGTCTGAAATATGTTCTAGTGTGATCAATGTCAGCCAACATCTTAACAGGCTTCACTTACCAGGATGGCTGCAGGAACTATCGAAGTGCATACAAAATATCATCACTGATTTAGGATGAGTTTTTTGTATGAGAAGTTGATTTCTACCCCTTTCTGAAAAAATACTTTTTTAAAACTAGTCGCTCTGGTTCATTCTCATAGAAATCACTGTTTACAAAAAGGGAGGATTCAATTAAAATCATCGTGAAATATGGGCTGCTCATAAAAGGGAAAAACTCTTGTCATTTACACTAATAAAAGCTCAAAATTCCTGAAAGACAAAGAAGCAATTGAGATCATCTTTCTCCAGACTGAAATAAAAGTGAAAGCCAAGTCAAGGATCAAACTCCTGAGGTTTGCTAATTCCTGTTAAAAACTGAAATGTTTTTCCAAATCCAGAACTGGTGCAGATATATGAAATGTTCAAAAGAAAAAAATCATTTAATCAGCATCTTTTTTTTTTTTTTTTTTTGTCTTATAGATAAATCAAAGCAAGACTATCCATATTTGTGCCGGCCTTACAATTTTTATGGCAATCCTTGTAATTACAATTCTTGTAATTGAACTCCCCTTTCAGTTTGATTTGTAGAAGTTTTCTCATGCTGCAGACACTCAGGATGTCATCAGGTTTTTAAGAGTAATTTGCAATGACATATGACAGCACAGACACTCTGAAAGAGACAACACATAAAACAGTATCTCCAAGGGGTTAATATTATGCCTTTTTTCTGCTTGTTTACTTGTCTGTGCAGAATGGACATGTCCACTTCAGAATGGAAATGATAGATTTATTCTTTTAGCCCAGAGGAGACACGCTGGGACAGATTTGAAATGGTCTCCTGGTTTGATAACACCGCATTAATTAATACTATCAAAATGAGCAACAACTGAACACAAGCATATGCTGATTTAGTCTAGATTGTATTTCCCCAGTTTTCTTGAGGGAAAATAAATATAGATAATGTCAAAATAAGACTGCATAGTATGCCCTGCTTGTACTTTTTCCATTAGACCCGTTAAAGACAGAAAATAAAGACTCTGAACCAGACTTCTGCTTCACAATAGAGATCAAATGCTTTCTATGGACTGCTTTTGGAGATATAGGTTTTGTACCTATCATAGGGATACTGTGAAGTTCTTTTACCAGACCAAATTTCCCCATTTAACTAATGGCAAAAATAGTTTATATTAGTTATAATAGTACTTGGACACGTTGGTTATGAATCCATGCATGGAAGAAGGGAAATTGCTGCACAGGTTTTAGTTGAACCACCTGCCCAAAATGTATCACATATGGTCTTCAGTTTAGGTTTGGGTCTCCGAAAGCAGCACAGCAAAAAGTTCATGTAGAAGCAGCTCACTACTGTGTCAGCGTTTGCAAGTCAGGTAGACTCTTAAAAACACTTAAGCTTGGGCTTTAATAATTTTTTTGCTTTGTTAGGATTTGATTTTTTTTCTCAATTAGCATTGCAGAAGGTGATTCTAGCTTCAACTACACACCTTTGTTTTGCTGCTTCTAACCAAAACCAATTTCTCCTCGCTCCTGTCAGATTCCCTTTTAAATCTAAATTGTAACTAAAATACAGAAATACTTAGGAAAAACACTTCTATTTCCCTTGATGAAACACAGTAAGCCAGACTGTGAAGCTGTGCAACAAGAACAGATTTTTTTTTTCCATTGGTAGGTAACATTGTCTATACAGACATAAACTACAGCAAAATGAGAGGTGCTGCAGCTCTCACAGTGCATAGCAGCAGAGCAGTTCTTATTTCTGCTTCACATCTTTTGGATTAGGCAAGGCCCCAAGCTTTCTTCGATCAGTATGCTGTGGTTTGGGTCCTACCCCAGATGACTAACATCTCGGTGGAACTATTTTCAGTCAAGGGATTATTTGTGTACTCCCTCTTGCATACCGATCCTACCACATCCACTTTGTGTCACTGCCCTAAACAACAGGAGGGGAAGTGTTGCCAGCATTTCTCCTGTGATCTTCGCATGAGCACCCCTGTCCAAATTGTTGCCCACTCACTCTTCCTGGCACTGCAAGACTGCTGTGGGAATTGTACAGCCATTGAAATGGCACCTTCACACACAGACCAAACACAGCTTCTGTTTCCTCATGCCTTGTTTCCAACATCACCCCATTTGGTTGCTATTTTTCTGGGAAGAATCCCTTTGGCTTTCCCCTGTTGTTAAAGTACTTTAAAAGTACATAAGAATTAAAACCTCTTTTAATAAGGTGGTAATGAATCCAGCCAACAGGGTTACTACTGTCAGACTGACACAGGGGAAACAGAAAGAGCACTTGGCCTCCTTACATTTCAGAAAGTTCAGTAGTTCTTCCCTGGGCCCTGAACTATTAGTATATATATTATTGTTGGTTTAACATTCAACAGCAAATGACCATAGCCACACTGTGGCCCTCAGACTTTCCCACATTTGATTCATATGAGTCCCTACTCAATGTGCTTCTGAATCTGATTCTGAGTAACCTGTTAGTCCTCGTTCATAGCAGATAGGACCAAGGGCCACTTTCAGCTTTGGACTCCTCTGCAGAGATAATATGTCTTAGCTGTGCAAGCCTCAGCATTGCAACACTTGAACTCCCATTTGGATGCAGCCCTAATTTGCTGTACAGCTCCTCAAGCTTAGAGTAGTATCTTGGTAAAGCATTGAGAAACACTGAATAAATTGCTATGTCTGATAAATACATAAAAAACGTCTCCCTGGAAGAACAGTCTAAATTTTCACATACAGAAGAAACCCTGGCACATTTTCACTGTTTGGGATTCAGGGCCATACGTAGATTTTTCCTCTGAACTTCAAGAAGACAAGCGGACCTGCAGAAGTTGTCTGTCCTCCTGTTAGTAGCAGGACACTGTACAAAATGTCCATGTTTATATGGACAAGGCAACGTGCCTTGATTTAGAGCTGTGGGTGTTGTGCTCCATAAGATATTAACAGTGTCATGACCTGGCTACACACTGCTCTCCTTGGCTGAGGCAATTCTCCAAAAGGATGCTGGCTTTTTGGTTATGGTTTTCATCTTTATCTATTTATCTATCTCCATTCAATGTATGCAGACCTCGGAGCCTAACTGAGGGTCAGAATAAAAACAGGCATCAGAGTATGATGGTCTAAATGTCCTCATCTAACCGTAGACTTGCCTAGGGCACATAAACTGGCACACCAGTCACTCTCCATCCTCTGCACAGCCAAAGGAGCCAGCTGAGGGCACCTGCAGGGAATCAGCCAGATCCCAAGTGTGCTGAATTACCTTCCAGAGGTGCTTGTACTCTCCAATTAGACATGAAGGCAACATTAAGTAAGCTCCTAGTTTAGATGTCTCAGATAAGTGCCATGGCCTAGATGGGATGTATCTGGGCTCAAGTGCCCCTGTGTCAGCTTCAGGAGAAGCTGACAACACACCCAGCTCTAATGTGGAAGTGCAGAGTGTTATTCATAATTTGTAAATTGGCACCCTGACATCTCCTTCCTCTCTGCAGCTCTGCACTCAAGGACTTGGTTGTGATTTACCCCACTGCAACAGCTGCCAAGTCTACATCCAGATTACCTTAATTAAAAGCAATTGTGTTAGATAAGGACAAGTAAAGACACATCATAAAAGAAATCAGACAGAAAGAATAATCTTAAGTATGCCTCAGGTTAAAATTACTCAGAAAATTGCTAAGAAGGCTAAATATTGTGGATTTCATTTTTAATGTGCCTTTAATATGATGACAAAGTTTTAGTTTGTAGTTCCTTGCCTGAGAAAATTCACCTTCTTCCTTTAGTCTGTCTGGTACCCCAAATGCTTGTAGACATTTGTCCTTGGTAAGCTCCTTCATCCCTAGCTACTTGAAATTGCATTTAACCTAACATTACTTCTGTGTTTCACACTGGCTAACATTCAAAAACAATTGTAAGGGTTTAGGAACATTTCCTCTAGCCAAACCAATGCTTTTGCATGAATAACTGATTGTTCTCTTTTTCCTCCCCTGAAAGCTGTTAGCACAATATAAACAAGCTTTTCTGAGGGACTGCCATGAAGAAAGTCAATTTGGCTCTGTACTGACTGTGTTGGAAAATGATTCTCTGGCCTGCCTTGCGTGAGGTATGTGAGCTAAATCTCCCAGGATAAAGTAGTTACGTATCTACACAAAGGGAATTCAGGCATTGCATGCATAGTGCATTTCTCACACAGATAATCAGGAGCAGCTCTAGACTAAGATGAGGGCAGTCACCTTGAGCCGTTCCTACAGGACTGGCAAAGCAGCCACAGACTCATGGTGCACTGGAAAGGCAAATCTATTGGTGTTGCTTCCACCACCAACTCAGAATCAAGATTTATGAGAAACACAGAGAGTTTTTCTGACAGCAAGGTCACCTTTCTCTCTTGCCTGCACCTGCAGCAGCAGCACTAGCAAAACTAGGATTGCTTTCTCTCACCCCCCTGTCATGCCTTTATTTGCTCCCTGATGACAGTGGGAGAAACCTGGCAATGGTTTACAACCCTTTGTGTGGCAAATTCCCTTGTTCCCACATGACTGGGATGTCTCAAGGCAAGTGTAGTTGCCTAGCTGTCCGTTTTTGTGAACACATGGGGAGAAATTAATTTTTAACATTAAAACCAGAATCCAGAGCTAGATCCAACTAAGAAAGGGGAGGAGTCCCTATGTCAAATAAAGACAAAGAACCCAAAGGTGGTAGGGAGAGACTGACTTCCTAGAAGGACCTCTGAACACTGGCATTTCAAAGGCGTGACCATGGAAATGTCTAATTGCAGAAAATCCTAGACTAAGTCAGAAGTCCTGATCCAGGAGCTGGAGAAAAAAATTCATGGAAGTTCTTTGCAAAAAACATTATATGAAATGGACTTCTGCTTCTATGGACCTATGTTTCTCCAGAAGACTTGGCGAGTTTATTTTGCACATGACTTCCATTGCACAGCATTAGTCTAAATGCAATTATCATCTCCATCCATGCAGGTGCACTCACCTTAGAACTGCAGTAGACCGCCTGACCTAGTACAATTACGATACATCTCCTGGATTTTAGAAATTATACAAAGTTCTATACTCAGCAGACAATTAAAATTTGAATATATGCAGAAGCAAGCTGTTCCCAGACCTGCAATTAAACAGCTAACTGGGTTAGAAGACTGTTTCTGTGAACAAGCTTTTCTGCTGAATCACATTGGCTTTCATCAGCATGTCATAACATACAGGGTTTTGGAAAACAGCATTGCATGGGGAAACCTGGACAAAACCTACCTTTTCATACAAAAAAAAGGGTCAGCCTTTCTAGAAAAAGGTTGAATTCAGAGAGAAGCACTTTTGTATCAAAATGGTTTCTGTTTACGTAATGAAACACAAACATAAACATTGCATAGGCAAATACATCCTCATTTTAGTGACCAAACTGCAAGTTTTACATGTATGTGAACTACATAAGCATACCATCTGTAAGTTAACCAGAGATACCCCTCACCTCTTCTTTGTTGCAGTAACTTAGGTCCCAAGTTGCATGTCAAATGTCCTGTTTTCTCATCTGTGGGTTAGATTCATCTCACCAAATACTACCCATATCAAAGATACACAGCCAGGATAAACTACTATCATACTTAACCAAGGAGAGACTTCGTAAGAACGACACATCCTACCTACCCTATCTAACCAGAATAGTCCTTCTCTACCACAAACTACTGAGATAACTTAAACATCCAATTTTGGACTAGATGACTAATTTGCTGGTGGCCAAGATGAATCCCAGTCTACATATGAAATTGGTAGAACAAGAGGCCATTGTTTTGATGTCATCATTAAAAAGCAATAAAATACTATTTAGAAAAGCGAAAGAGCAGAAGAAACATGAAGAGATATTTTTGGATTTATGACATGCTAATTTTAAAAAGTATTTAATGTTTTAGAAACTGTCTCTAGTCTTTCTTTAGAATCCATGAGCAAACCATCCTCTCATGCCACTCAAGCACTTGATATTATCTTCCTGTCTGTTTCTCCACAATCTTTCCATGTTATAGACCAAAACTCTGGTTCTCTGCAGCTGATGTCAATTTAGACACATTCTTATATGCACTTTTATCACTTTTCAGATCACAGAATTGTAGAAAAGTTTGGAAAATACGTCTAAGATCAGCAAGTTCAACCTTCAACCAAATACCACCATGCCCACTAAATCATATCACAGAGGGCCATGTTAATTTGTTTTTTGAACACTTCCAAGGACAGTGACTCCACCACTTCCCCGAGAACCAACTTGAAATCTCAGGATATTTTACCTTCTTTGATTATAACGTCTTCCAATATTTTTTCTCTTCACTTGACAGTAACTCTTAATTCTCTTTCCAATATTTTTAAAATAATTTCCACCAAAGTCCTTCACTTGCAAGTAATACATACCTACTTAAATATTTACATGCACTTTAGTGAAACTAGGGATGCAAGCTGAGCAGTTTTGAAAATGTGTTTTTACAACTATATTGGTTACTGCTCATTTTTCTTCATTTAACTCATAGATAATTCAAACATTGATGAAAGAATCTTGTCTCTTCAACTTTGTAAGACACTGCCTATACAGCAGAATAGTTTAAGAATCAACTGATCTGTTGATTCTGAATTTAATGCTGTGGATGTTGATTTTGTCATCAGTAGTTAAAGCTGTGATGAAACAACTGTCTCTATAACCTCTGGGTAGTGCTCTGAAACCTTCAGCTTCAGGATGAAAACATCCTCTTCTTTGTGTCAGCTTGTAGCTTCTTTATGTAAAGTTAAACACTCACTGTAGTAAAGTCTGCTCATTGAAATTTGAACTTTACCAACATCTGAAGATGCCACAACCACTACTTTGCAGCTTGGTGACGAAGATGCTTTGAAAAATAAAGGGAGGTTGCAGATGCCATGATACCCTGATGTCCAGTACAAAATATATTTTAATGATGAAATGGGAATTGCTAAAAGCTCCACAATATGGCCTAGTATGGATAAGATTATTTGTCCCTTTACCATCAGACTTTTTTAAAGAAAGGAGACTGGAATTTCTCTAGCTTGTGCTGAATTAATTTCTGCGCTTTGGGCTGCACTGACTGTATTAAGCAGGGTCAGAGTGCCACAAATAAAATGTGTTTTCCACATTCTTTTGAAACCAAGGGATACTTTGAGTGAAGAAAACTTGGTAGTCTGGTCCCATCTTTCTCCTTCATGGTAAGATATTGAATAATTTTTTCTCAGAAAAATGCCCAAATTGCCAGTTAGATTAGATACATCGTATCAATCACACAGTTCCCTTATATACATCCAGAGGGTTTCAAGGAGGTTAAAATATTTGATGGGAGTTAAAAAAACACTAACAAAGATGACTTTCACAGCTGAGATAATGTGGTTTCAGAGAGGAACTTCCCAATCTTACAGTAGACAATTTTCTTTCCTGTGGAGAGGGATTTTTTTGTCATTATTATTATTTTACTGCATTTAAGACTCACTAGAACATTTTAATTATGAAACTATTTGTTTAGGTAATTAGCCCTTTGACACTCTTTATCAATAGAAGAAATCAACACACTAATGGAAAATAAATTACAAATCAATATCGCAAGATTTTAAAACAGCACACCAAATACAAATGAAAGCTCATTTTTACTCCAGTTTCTGGTGATATGAAATACAGGCTGAGAAGTTGAAGACAGGAGTCTTATTTTGGTGTTGTTTTTTAACAAACAATTTTTTTAGAGATTATATGTCAGCAGATCAATTTTATCCAGATTTACTAGCCTCATTGGTTATTGCTACAAAGATTGAAAATTCTTTTACTATTCTTGGTTTTGATCAGCATCAAAGGCTGGTTGGTTTTAGAACATGTTTGAAAATATTTAAATATTTTTTACTGGAATTATAATTTTAAAGTAAAAAAGTGATAGGCTCATGCAAATAAGCAGTAATCTCTTGCAGTTCCTTCACACAGCCAGTGTTGCATGTATAAAATCAATAACATATAAAAACTTCTAATATTAAAAAAAAATCAAAGCCCATATCCTTACTTTAAATCTGTTAACACAAGAACAAGTGGCTGCTAGATTATCAGTGTAATGATATTTTCTATCAGCCCATTAATGCCTGAGTTAATCATGAGTTATGCAAAGTAATTGACCCATGAATATTACCTATCATCAGCTCTGGTTCCATTTTGATCTCTATCCATGAAAACAAATATTTTCCATGTATTAACAAACACATTCATTATAGAAATTTTTTTTCTGATTTTATTTGCTTTCTTGCGACTGAAGATGCTGCTATTCAAGATACATTTTCTGTACAATCCCAGCTTACCCGTCTGAGCTACGCAGGAAAAATCAATTTTCTCCTCATTCTTTCACAGTACAGGAAGGAAAGATGCACAATTCAGTGGATACTGCTTTCATTTGACTTTTCAGTTGACCCAAATGAGATTTAGTTATTTATTTATTTTAACTTTCCTACATGACTGCAGATATTGGGCAAGGTTTAATTTTGTCATCTTAAGAAACAATTAAATTGCTTCCCTGAGAATTAAGTGTAAAATTTGTATTGTTATTTAGACCTAGGCTTACTTTCAGTCTTGGCAACTAAGAAAGCCATGCAAACCTGCACAGAGACTGTGTGATGCCCACATATAAGTACAAAATGGCAAGGAAATACTCTCTATCTGCAAATACTAAGCAGTCTTGCTGTCCTGCTCTCAGAGTAAATTCAATCCTCTAAGAAACAGCATCTGGCAAGTGAGTTTTTGTTGACAGGGTTTGCTCATAAAGACTGAGCCTAGTTCCCCCTTCCTTATTTCTCAGGCTCTGACTTACGATTTTCCTTACAGCTGAAATACATCAACTGACGAAAATTCTAGGCCAGATTCTGAGTTCTGCTGAGATTTCCTAAGTAGCTGCTTGGCAAATGCAATGGAAGAGGAGTCATAATGGTGGTGGATTTGGGAAAAAGGGATAGTGTAAGGGCCAGCAACAGGATCAGAATCTGGAGACTGCAAGAAGAGTTAAATGAAGTCCTACAGCTGTGGTCAAAGAAAGCTGCTGTATCTCTTTTCATCAAAGTTTGATGTAGCAAGTGCCCATGATGCAATTGATAGTGTTTAGTTCTTCATATGAAAAAAAGTCCAACTAATTTCTTATTAAAATTAAAAGTCAGGACCTACAGCAGTTGACAGGAAGATAAACAGAGTTAATTCAAAGAGAATCCTCTTCTGACAGTAGATCACTGTATTTTCCCCCCTTTTCAGTCATTAACAACTTGTGAACCTCCATGAGAGCAAAGTTAAAAGAGTTTTGGCAGTTCCAGGGAAATAGAATTGCTTGTTATCCTCCTACCATTCAGTCCCCTCATGGAAGCTACGCAGTTGTCATGAATCTAACAATATCCAGACAAATAAAAACATCTGCCATTACAAGATGAAACAAATAACACGCTTTGCAACCTAACAAACCAGAGCACTCTGAAAAAAGCCAACATCTTCAGTTGTGCACAACAAATCTGAAAGCTTTATCATGCCTTTTTCATAGTAATACTGAGATCAGAGGAGGACCTCAAGACACCATACAAAATATCATGCTTACCTATCCTTGTCTGGTGACAAGTTACTTTTAAGAAGTGTTAACAAAATCTGACAGTACAAAGCTCAGGCCGATCAATCTCAGATAATGAGATATTAATAGTTTTTCCTCATCTCTTTTTTCTTTCACGATCCTGAGAGCTAACTATGACCTTTAATGAAATGAGAGCTGAGATTCTGAAACCACATGATTCAAAACCTGCTGAAAAATACATAAGTCTTGATAAGACAACCTAAGACAACCCAACATGACCTGTGCAAAGTACACAATATGTAGGATTTTATTACAATTATTATGATGATTCTTCTATTTAATTTGAACAGGGTGTATAAGGCTTTGCAGAGAACACAAAACTACTCTGTAAGAAATGCAAAATGTGTGGCAAGTTCATGAGTTCTAAATAATGATACAGGTAATGCAACTGTATGGGTTTTATCCTTTGTGTGTACTGACCCAGCTTAATAGAGGCACTGGAAAAATAACTGGGAAAGCAGCCCAGGACATTTGGATAACTAACCTCCTAAAAAGCACTGCAAAGCAACTATCAGACACCAGTTCTCTTCCAGGCTAACTCAATGTTGGTCAGATTTGGAAACCTGAAGATGAAGGCTGTTGAGAGCTAAATTTGCTTTAGAACTTACTAATAGTGTATTCAATTTCCAGAAACCTAACTCTTAACCTTCCCTCGGTACATCCTAACTCATAAAAATAACTGCCTCAACAGATGGCAACAGGGGTCTCCAGATTGAAAGCTGCTAACTGAACTCAAAACTTTCTAGTTTTCTAGTTTTTTCTAGTTTCCAATCTTGAGTCCTTTCTGGTACGTGGAGAAGAGAGGCACCTAAAGTCAGCAAAATGTGCAGGAACACACCTACGCACAGGAAGGCATTGTGAGGAGTTGAAGGACAGTCCTGGAATGGACTTTATTGCACAAATGTCAACTACTGCAAAGCTTATTTCTACTTCCAGATGCTTTGAATCACCAGAAAATCTTTCATCCTTCAGCCTTACTTTAAAACTTACAGTGTGCAAACTGATGCTTCTGAAACTTATAGTGAGTCCATTCAATGGAGTTTTCTCTATGCTCCCCCTGTTTCTCTCTGCTTATGCATTTAAACTGAAGACTTTCTCCAGGCCCCACCTCCCTTTGCACAAATGCATGCATTTTTCATATTGCACACTAGTTTTTACAAAAAACTTGTCAGGGAAAGGAAAAAGAAGGCTGGTAGCAAAATCATATTCAAATATTGGCAAGACATCTACAAAACAAATCTTCAACTGGAAATTAAAAGTAGAGATTTTATTAAATTAAAAACCTCACATTGTGCTTTCTGTTCTATTAAATTCACTCTGAGTTTACAGGATATCAGCTCCCACCACAGGGTTGTAAGATTAAGCTGGCATTGAAGAACTGTCATGAAAAATGAAGTGAATCCAAGAGAGACGTGCGTAATGATTCTGAATGATGTAATAATTTCTTCCCACCTTCTACAATGTAGAACATTTTGAATTGTTAATCTTGTTTTTTCCAGCGAGTCTTCAGTGATGTCTTCTTTTTGTCAAACATCATCATTTGTACTGGGGGTTAGCCTGAAAATGGGAAAGGGAAACAGTCACACATCTCCCAGAGGGTCTCATTATGTGATGTCCCTGGGATAGGCACAGTGAGCCGCTGCTAGCTACATGTTCTGTCCTGAAATCCTGCTGCAAGGAGAGGGCATCTCCCTGGGATTAAGTCATCATAGCTGAATCTCAGCTAGTGTAAAGTCTGTGCACTCTCTGCCCCAACCCCTGGCAAGGGTGACAGGACATCTGTTCCAGCACTCTGCAGGAACAAAAGTTTGCATTGCTTTCCCATGCAGCAAAGGATACACAAGCTCTTTTCCTCCATCACAAGGATCTAATATTTGCTTCCTTTTCCTTAGGAAGCAATATCAAACCTGAGTGCACTAAATGCATTTAATGCTGTCTGAGGCACAGCAGCAATCCACAATAACTGCAAAGCTCTGAAGATCAGCTGCAAAAATGCCGGTGCTCATGCTAGTGCTTCTCCATAGGTGTACCTGTTGTAAACACTGCCATAGGAGCTAAGCACGTTTGCTCCCAGCTATGTTCAGTAGGAGCCAATCCTTAATTCACAGCTCTCTGAGAATGAGTAACAGGAAGGCCTGAAGCTCTCTTCAGGATGGTTAAACAATTCCTAAGGAGCATTTTTAGAATTGTAGAATAAGGGTATATCACAGTCCTCTATTCACTTTTAAAGTAAATTTCTCTCTTTAATTAATATAAATAAACTAACACCTTGTTGTTGTTGCTGTTGTTGTTTTCTATTTGGAGCCCAGACACATTCTTTTGAGAGAAGATGAAGGGATTTTAGACAGGAATGAAGCGCCACCACTGTTCTTGTCTGCTAAAACAGAATTCCAAAGTACCAATGAAGTCAACATATTTTTGCTTATATGTATGCTGGCAAGGTAGTGTCAAAATAAAAGGCACAGAGTAGATGGTAAGGTATGAAAATACTTGTCCAAATCTATAAATGTTACTGTAAAAATTACAAGTAGAGCCACACCTACAGAATGCCAGCCTGGTGCGTTAACTAGGAAAGAATACTGCCTCCCTTTTAACTTTTTGTAAATTGTCTATTTTTCTGTCAACAAACAGTAAACAACATATTGCTCGCAGGACATTATAAACTACATAACATTAAACATGTTGTGCCATTTAGCTCATTACTTCCAGGAAACAGAAATTGGTTTATAGCAAAGCCAGCTGAGCACAAACTCTATAGATGAGCTGCTCTGCAAAAAGTGAAACCTGCCCCTTTCCTAAAGGCACTTATTTCTCTCACTGTTGCATTTCATTCAACTCAGCTTTCAGGTTTATTGGTAACTTGCACCAGACGTTTTGAACCAAGCTCTGAACAGAGAGATTCAGATTCATACCACCTTCATGCAAACTGCATTCCAATTCCTTGATTCTTGTAATGTTGAGGTTTTTCGTGGCATTCTTCTCTCTTTCAAAATTACATCAACAATAGAAAACTTAAATCAGAACTTTTTTATTTATTTCCTTTTCAAATTTTTTTTCACAATATGAAAAAAACACCACATTGCGGTTCCCCCTAAACCCTTTCCTGGTAAGGATTGCTCATGCCTGATGTTTCTGATTAACATTCTTTCCTTAAGAAAAATTTACTTCTTTTTTTTTTTTTTTTTTCTTATGTGAAAATTCATAAAATTCGTAAATCAACACATACAACATGGATTTGATTTGTTCTGTTATGCTACAAAGATTGGCAAGCAATTCTAATAATGTAGTCAAAGGCTGTACTGATGTAAGATTACTTTCAACTACCAGCATGGCAAGGATACTTACCTGGGAAACATTTTCTTTGTCAGAGTTACAGAATTCTTAAATTGAACATTTTCACCTCGATTTGTAAAACACTCCCAAACTACATTCTACAACCATAATCTAAGTGAATATAGTTCAAAAAAACCCCAAAACTAAATGTGGGGGTTGAGGCTGGAAACCAAGGCGGAAAGGCTAACTCACTAACTTCCAGAACTACGCAGTATCACATAGCTTTCTGGAAAAGATCTACAATAATGAGAGTTGCATTGTACAAGATTCAAATGACATAGAAAAACAGACATACACTGTGATGAGAACAAGACAAATTGGCATCAACCATAAACAATGTGGATAAATAGCACCTCTCAACCACATAAACTCAGAACAGAGAAATTTTTAAGACCTTTACTTACCAGAAACTGAGATCTCCCCTGCACCTTTAAATTAATATTATTGCAAAATATAGAATTACTCCATGAAAGTTACCTCTTTGTTTTAAATTCTGTTCTTATCACTTAGGTATTTTAATTTTCTATTTTATACCAATTTTAATATTCAGCAGTAATTCCAAAATACATTTTTATTCAAAAGTATGTAGTGCCATAATGTAAAATAGTTCTTTTCATTTCCCTCTCCAAAAAAGAGTACATTTTTTTTTTTTTTTTAAAGTTTAAGCATTCTCTCTCAACTGAAATGAGAACTGGAAGTTTACTGGACACAAACCAAGAATATCTGCACACACAGAGATAATTTAAATAAAACAAGTCATTAATCAAAATCAACCTTCTTTCAGAAGCAAACCCCTGCACAAAGTACTCAACCTATCTCAAAGATAATTAGTAAATGCTTATTTGTGCTGGGTAACTTGACACCTTGAGGAATCTGAACCTCTTGTGAGATTATAAACTATAGCAGGACTTTGGAAAACCAGGTCTTTCGGAAAGTGCTCAGCTCCCACCTAAATAATGTTTTTAGATCATTAAACTTAGTGGTTTAGTTTTGGGGCTTGTTAGGTTTGTTTTGATTAAGGGAGAATTTTCGGGACCTAGTTACTGATGGCTTAAAATGTAGAGCTCTTTTCTGTACTTCTCTACAACAGAGGATACTTTCTTCATGGGTTTGGGTCATTGAATGTTTAAAATTAATTTCTTAATTTCATCAGTGGAATAAAATCAAGAGGAAAGGTAAATAAATAACACTAGAAGTTGTCTGAAAAGTCTCTACAGCTGAAGATTCTGTAATATTTATTTTACCATGATTTAGACATTTATCCCACAAACTTTTGTGATTTTAAGCAAAGCTTACCTACCTGAGTAAACCAACTGATGTCACCAGCCCTGCAGACATCAGGGATCAGGGCTCCACATTACAATTGGCTATCCTCTCTGTAACCTCAAATGTAAAATAAATATTCATAGAATCATAGAATGGTTTGGGTTGGAAGGAACCGTAAAGATCATCCAGGGCCAAGACCCCCACTACAACCAGGGACAGCTTCAGCTAGACCAGGTTACTCAGAGCCCCATCCAACCTGGCCTTGAACACTGCCAGAGATAGTGCATCCACAGCTTCTCTGGGCAACTTGTGCCAGTGCCTCACCACCCTCCGAGCAAAGAATTTCTTCCCAATAGCTAATCTAAACCTGCTTTCCTTCAGTTTAAAGCCATTCCCCTTTGTCTGTCACTACATGACCTTGTAAAATGCCCCTGTCCAGATTTACTGTAAGCCCCCTTTATGTAGCAGAAGGTTTCTACTTACTCTAAGGTCTCCCTGAAGCCTTGTCTTCTCCTGGGTATCAAACCTCTCGGCTGGAACACCATAAAAGAGGTGTTTCAGGCCTGTGATCAACTTAGTGGCTTCTTCTGGCTCTGTTTCAGCATCTCCAAGTCCTTCTTGCGTTTGGGATCCCAGAGCTATTATTGTGCAACATTTAGTACAGCCCAAATGGGATTATATATTTGGTTTTGGGGTTTTTTGTCTGATTTCAGTGGGAACAAAGCTGGGCCTTAAAAGCTAAACCAAAAAGATTAAAGAAATTACATTAAACAAAGTTGAAGTAAACACAGAGGTATTTTGATAGTGTTATCAACATTCCAAAAACTGAAATGCACTCAGATCCCTAGAGAAAATATCCAGAATGTCTCATTTTATAGTTGCTAAGCAAAGGAAAGCTACTGCCAAAATACACAGTTAATTATTGCCACATGTGTTAGAAAATTACGTGGTTTTCTAGTTATTTATTTATTTATTTATTTATAGACAGTTCTTGTTTTGGTTCTGTTTGTCCATTTTATACATCTCTGCATTATTTCTATGTGCAAAACAAAAGAAGTGAGTATTTATTCATGGGACATCAGAGCCTCAATCTCTCATGACTTGTTCTTGAACCATATTTATTGAAGTTATTTATTAATATGTGAAATAACCTGTCCTGCAACTCTACATATATTCTGCAGGAGAGTTATTGCATTGGGATATGGAAAAAAAAAAATCATTGGAGAATTTTAGGATACATATGTGCATTGAAAAGAGGATTTGATCCTTCCCTAGCATCCATCAACAACTTCTAGCACAGAAATATCAAAGTGACAGATTTCAGCAAATGTGGCCTGTTGTGCAGACCACAATAGATTTCACATGGACACAGGTGCCTATGGACCTACTTTCTAAGAGCAGAACAGTGAAATATTTCAATATTTCCAATTAGCATGGCAATGATGAGCTTCAGACACAGTGTGTGCAATGCTCAAATTAAGTGTCAGTTAGTGTCTATCGATATAGTCAAATGAGTTTCACTGCATGGTTTACCAGATAATTGGGGGAAGTTATACCAGAAAATCAGGAGAAGTCACACATAAATTGTCTCTGTGAAACAGAGAAGAAAATTAAAAGAGGAAAGGGGCAGAGTACCTCCTTACTGGTATCTCGTTGTGGAGTACAGGAGTGAGATACTCTTCCTTGAAGTCATGTAAACACTTTTAAAATTAATGGGCAAGTTTGAAGCGATGAAGATTCATACTGAATCTAAACCCTCCACTGCTCTTTGTAGTTTTATTTTTAACTTTTGTTTGAAGTCTATTAGTTTAAAGTTTCTAATTTAGTTT
This sequence comes from Struthidea cinerea, assembly GCA_013397865.1. NCBI lineage: Eukaryota > Metazoa > Chordata > Aves > Passeriformes > Corcoracidae > Struthidea > Struthidea cinerea. Next base: position 214,300 of record VZTI01003716.1, read on the forward strand.
AGATAATCCCCAGGCTTTGGGATATTTCAGGCACAAAAATGCAACCCGGCCTCGTTGCCATTATCTGGTTTTACAATTCTGTGGATGTCCTGGACAATAGGACCTGACCACCTATAAGTGAAACCCTGAGATAAGTTGCATGACATATAATTGCTCCCAAATAATTCCCAAATACAGACCAAGAGTTGGAACAGGCCATTCACAAGGGGCGTGTTGCACATGGGCAGTGTGTTTTGAAGGGTTGAATTTTGTGAACATGGGCTCTGTGTGTCGGCTGAGCCCTAATGCCAGAAGGAAACATTTATCTAGTAACAATCTCTGCTTGTTACTTCAGACTGATTTTGAACCCTCTTTTTATTTTCTGGCAAATATTTATGTAAGTGATCCCATCTCAATGCTAGGAAATGTGATATTTTAACAACATAAAGGCAGAGTTTATATACCTATAAAGATAACATGGGTTAGCTGGTAATAAAATAGACCAACCTCTAGTAAAATACTGTTGAGAACAACAGGTAAAAATGAAGGACATACTAGGTCCAGTAAGTTACCTTCTCAGATTTTGTTATGATCTTGTTATTTGATACGTAGAGTCCCCAAAATATGTCTCCAGAGCAACAGTTCTAAGAACCAAAGCAGAATAGGTTCTTCACTGTATCCCTTTACTCTCCTGTGGACAAGGTCAATGAGACTTAAAATGGCTATAAATCATGTTATTGGGGTAAAGTGCTGGAAAAGAGCTCTGGTGGAAGCAAAAATATATCCATATCTGTGGCTTTCGGCATGTTCCTGCTCTCTCACCAGAACCTTGCATTCCAGTGAGACCACATTTGAAATTCTCTGCTATTTAATTATAACTCATAAACAGATCCAAGAATCCTCGTCCAGCCAGTTCACAAACAGGGGGAAAGACAAGAAGCAGAATATAAAATGTTCATTACTTCCTACTCCCTGCACTGAGGAAAAAAAAATCTTCCAATTCTTGACTCTCTTAACCTCAGATTTCAATACATCAACACTTGCCTGTTTCTGGAGTAGGTAAAATCCAATGTCTGAATGAATATAGTGAGAGCCTCAGAGGATTCTCAGATTGAAATAAATTGCCGGGCGGGGGTGCAGGTGGAGGAAGAGACTAAAAAAACCCAACACTTTACATTTTTTTCTATATGTATGACATCTTTATCAATAATTCTGCTGTTTCTCCTGGACACACCCTAATCAGGTGCTGCATCAGAAACGAAAGTAAGATGGAAGGCTAATGACCCCAACCCTTTTAAAAGCCTTGCTCAGGCAGGGCTACAGAGCAGAAGACACAGCTGTCTGCTTTCAGCTCCTGACAGGCACAAGGACATATTTTTGCTTTATTATTTTTTACTGAAAGATGTTACCAGGTGGGAGAAAACAGTTGTGGTGGCTTGAAACTATGTCAGCTGGTAACTTCAAGTCTGTGTGTGACATACAAGTTTCTAATCGCTACAACCCTGCCTTATTATATTTGCCTTGAAAATTTTCTGTAAATTTTATCATGGGGATATAGAAAAAGGTCTCATTGGTCCTGCTGAAGAGCTCCAAGTGAGTTTGTATAGGAAAAGTTCATGCATAAATTACAATTAATGATATTTGAATATTAATTATGTATCCATTTTTGCAGAAAATGAGCCCAGTATTGGAAGAATTTTATTACAGCTTTTCTAAGCAGTGTTTGTATATGTGTTGCTTTCTAACCTGCCTATGTGACACACAAGTGGTTACAGATAATGTAGAATATTATTTGTTCTCTGCTACCCTTATATGCATCCAAATTACACTGAAATTGAATGATGCAGTTATTGAAAACCCTGGGAAAACTTAGCTGGGCTCCATAAAAGCATTAACTCACATGCTCATCCCCCATACTTTGCAGTGTAGAAGACCTAGTGGAAAAGCAGTAAGATGTAGAAGACATTTGACACTCTAAGTTCAGCCCAGAATATTTTATTGAAAAACTTTTTATACAACTACTCTTTAACTAGACATCGATGAGCTGAACACCTGCATTAAATGTTGGAGCATTTATATGTTTTAACAGTTTTACCACGCTACTCAGAAATAAACACTTGTAAGATCATTTGTGACCAAGTTGTTTGCAGGCTGCTACTGATCATGGGCATCTTTTGATATGAGGAAACACTTTCAAGACATTTTCAAAGGGCACAGATGTATAAGACAGAAGAACAATTAGAAACCAATTTTGCAGCCAATTTTGTAGAGTCTCTATATACACAAAGAACTGATTGTCCATACAGTATAAAATAAATGAAAAAATAAAGGCTGAAGGATCTAAGGAGAATTTAAGTTTAAACTACTATTCACTTTCTTGTCTTTAACCAACCTTCAGCCCATGGAAAAAGTTCTCATCCAACCTTCTGGCAACTTGACTTCTTTAATAATCTGTTTAACAATCTATGGCAGAAAACAACGTGCATCTCTGGCTCTCTTTTATCTTTGTGCTTCATAGATGCCTTCAGAGAGCTCCAGCAGGCCAGCAAGAAGAGAATTCTCTTAGCAGAAGCCATGCTTACTCCTTCCCAACAGGCCATGCTCATTCATGCACACACTGATCACATTCTTTACTGTGCACTTCAGCATTTAATCAGGAAAGGAAATAGGACCCACTGGTCTGTGGTTCTCCAGACTCCTCCACACCCTTTTTCCAGATAGGATTACACAGCACCCTGCTCCTAAACTGCAGCTATTGGCAGCAACCTTGGCCAGCTCTTCTGCAGCTTCACATCAGAGTTTGTTCAGTGCTGTCAGGAGAATGGCACCTGGCCCAAAGTGTACCTACTTTGTCTAATGCTTCCTTTACACTTACCTCAAATTCACCTACTCCCTCAGACCTATGTGCTGCATCAAACCTGTGAGGGAAATCTTCCCAGCTATTTCCCAGCAGTAAAATCTGCATGCTAGAAAAATATCCAGTAAAAATCTTGTCACGGTGGCTGGTGTTTTTCCTGTGATTTATCATTTCCCCTCTCATAAATTCAACCGGAATTTTAATCTGGGCACAAAATTCTATTGTCTCTAAAAAGAGAGTATTCCAGGGAATGTATTAAAGTTTTTTGAAGTTCACACCATAGTAATTGATTGCAGAATTTATCCCTCCACACTATTTTAACATAAACAGCGCATACAATTAATTACAGATATTTCTACAACAGAAAGAAAATATAAGGCACATTCTTATCAAGAAAAAAGTTTGCAAGAATGGACAAGTACTAGTTTACATTTCCTATAAAAAATAACTGGAATCCATTGCTAAAACTACAGTTTGTCACATCATATCCTACTATTCCCCAGTATTGCTTCCTGGATTATTTCTTTATATTTCAATTGCCAAAGAGTGTATTGTTTCCTAGTCATGCTTTGCCAGGAAAATAAACATAATAAGAAGAAACAGACTAAACAGCTTAGATGATGGGGAGATCTAAAAAGATGTACTTTTGTCTCAGATTCACTAAGCTATGACTTTTTCTGGGATTTTCAATTTAAAATACAAAAAACCCTCCCTGAATTGAAGATTGCATTTGAAGGATTTTGTGCACTTTTTCTACAGAGCTCATTTTGCGTATGTATTTGCCAAAAAAGAGTTAGACTATATAAACTTCCTCTCTTATGTTACGAAGAAACCCACAATTTTTTTGACAAATATAATCACAGATAAATTCCCTACCATTATAAGTTGCTTTAAAAAATCTACTTTCCCCATTCAAGATAAAAAGGTGTAATTTTACTTTCTGAATTTAAAAATAGCATTACTATTATTTGATAATAGCATTATCAATCTCAGATTCTCTATTTTATGGATATCCCTTTATATAAATACAAATAATCAATACAGTTCTTATAGTTTATGCTACCTGCAAGTCAGGAGGGCCTGGAAAAGTTAGCAGAACAAAAAGCATTTTGCTATCTTAAACAGTCATAACTGAATGTTTCTGTACTGTCTACATTTTGGCATCTCTGTACTTTCTATATCCTTGAATTTATTGAAATAAGTTTTGTATGGTCAAGCAGAAATTCTGGACTCTTTTCCAGATTTAGTGTCACACCTTGAATCAACAATTTTATATTTTATATTTATAGTGATTAAAGTACACTAGCTGCTCAAATCTGTTTTGGATGGTTGAGTAAATCACTAAGACGCAATGAATGAACTTACCTGTTAACTCTTGAAATAAGCAGAATGTCAGTGCCCAGATTTGAAGAAGTTATTTTTAGTAGCTAATTATCAGTCTGAACTGCCTTGAATGAGCTGACAAGGTGAATTTAATACAGCTAAAGTAGTGATACACAGCAGCTTCAAACACTTCAGAAGGGTTCCCAATTTTAGGAATTTAATTCAAGATTAAGGTCTTGAATCAGAAAACTATGTCTGCATGAAACTCTGAGTCTGTACTGTTTTTACAATGCCAAGCATATCTGGCAATTCATGATCAAGTAAACACACAAAAAGAGTTTGCCTGTTAACAGTCCTGGCACGATTCCCAGTGATTCTGTCTATATGAACTGAAAATAACAGCACCTGGAGGTCATAAAATGAAGCATTTTCATTGTTTCTTCCTGTCCTTGCTAGCATTCAGTGTAAAGCAAGCCTGAATCTGGGAAAATCTGTATGTGTTTAAGAAATGTATTTTAAAACTTTCTTACCTCATGTAATTCTGGAGAGACTGAAAAGGGAAATCTAAGTTCTGAGACGCTTTACAGACCTTGAGAACTGAAGTATATGGCCACCGCGAGGACAGAGCTCTGCTAGCATTCTCATAGGTTTGACAAAGCTCCAAACCTTCACCAACTCTAGGGCTCCAGCTGCCTCGTTTTAAAAGCTCTAGACCTGCAGCCAATGCTCTAATGAGATTTAGTATGATCTCTTACAAAATGAGAAAAGAAAGATAGAAAGAAAGAACTGAGGCCTCTTAACTGCTCTGATTGTCTCACTGTACTACATCAAGAATCAGGTAGTTTGGACACACCTTTGCAGACACCATCACTGAAGGCTAAGATCTTATTCTAATAGAATTGAGAGACAATATATATTTTATATCTAATATAAAAGAGAATAATGTGATACTAAGATTCCAAATACTGTGATCTTACACAGTGATGGACCAAGTGGGTCTCAGTGCCTTGACCTGGAAGACCATGACTGTGACAATGATGAACGCACACTCAATCCTGAAATTTTGTGAGGTCTGCTGCTCCTGCTCTCTGCATATCTATGGGGCCTGATGGGATTCATCCAAGAATCCTCAAATTCCTGGCTGATGTCATCACAAAGCCTCTCTCAATTCTTAAGAGGTCTTGGGATTTCAGAGAGGTCTCAGCTGACTGGAAGCTGGCAAATACTGTCCCAGTTTTCAAGAAGAGGAAGAAGGAGGACCCTGAAACTGCAGGCCTGTCAATCTCACTTCAGTACCTAGTAAAGTTATGGACAAGATTATTCTGGAAGGCATTGAAAAACATCTGAAGGACAACACAGTCATTGGTCACAGCCAGTGAGGCTTCATGTGGAGAAAGTCCTGCTTATCTATCCTGATTTCCTTTCGTGACAAGGTAACCCACCCAGCTGATAAAGGGAAGCCAGTTGATGGAATCTTTTCACATTTCAGCAAAGCTTTTGATACTGTCTCTCACTGTATCCTTCTGGACAAAATGCCCAGCTCACAGTTGGACAAACACATCATGTGATGGGTGAGCAGCTGGCTCATGGGTGGGGCACAAAGTGTTACAGTGAATGCTGGTGACCTGTCACCAGTGGGGTTCCACAGGGCTCCATCCTTGGGCCTGTGCTCTTCAATATCTTCATAAATTACTTGGACACAGGACTGGAAGGGATGCTGAACAAGTTCACAGATGATACAAAACTGGGAGGAGCTGTTGACTTCCTTGAGGGCAGGAAGTTCCTGCAGAGAGACCTCAAAACTTAGAGAGATGGGCAATTTCCAATGATAAAAAGTTCAGCAAGGAAAAGTGCCAGATTTTTCACCTGGGATGGGGCAACCCTGGATGTACAGACAGACTGGGGAATGAGAGGCTGGAGAGCAGCACTGCAGAAAGGCACCTGGGGGTCCTGGTTGATGGCAAGTTGAACATGAGCCAGCAGTGCCCTGGCAGCCAGGAGGGCCAACCCTGTCCTGGGGGCATCAAGGACATCATCTCCAGCCCGGCAAGGGAGAGTATTGTCCTGCTCTGCTCTGAGCTGGGGCAGCCTCACCTCGAGTGCTGGGGGCAGTTTTGGGTGCCACGTTATGAGAAAGACATTAAGCTATTAGAGAGTGTCCAAAGGAGGGTCACAAGGATGATGAAGGGCCTTAAGAGGAAGCCGAATGAGGAGTGGCTGAGGTCACTTGGTCTCTTCAGCCTGGAGGAGACTGAGGGGAGACCTCATTGCAGTTACAACTTCCTTGTGAGGAAGAGGAGGGGCAGACACTGATCTCTGCTCTGTGGTGACAGTGACAGGACCCGAGGGAATGACCTGAAGCTGTGTCAGGGGAGGTTTAGGTTGGATATCAGGAAAAGGTTTTTCACCCAGAGGGTGGCTGGGCACTGGAACAGGGTCCCCAGGGAAGTGGTCACAGCACCAGCCTGACAGAGCTCAGGAAGTGTTTGGACAATGCTCTCAGGCACATGGAGGGATTCTTGCAGTGTCCTATGAAGGGCCAGGAGATGGACTTGATATTCCTTGTGGGTCTCTTTCAACTCAGTATATTCTGTGATTCTGTGTAGTCTAGATTCTCTGATGCAATACATGGAAAAAAAGTAAAAATTAAAAAAGGGGCACATTTTCAAAATTTGCTCAGCTTTGTCTACAGTTTCTGCTCTGTAGAAACTCTGAGTGTAAAGTTTAGACTACGAACACATGCATGTTTTCCATAGCACATTGCCTTCCCAGGCTTACAGGAAAAGGAAAGGCTGAAAAAAGCTTCCAAAGTCAGCCCCCTCATTAGCGGAGTGTTTTTAGCAGGAAGGGTGGCATCCAGTTTGACAAATTATCATTCTTACATAAGAAAAAGTAACGCTTGTGGTGATGTAGCATACAAGGACTAACTGATATTGCCAACATGTGGTTCGTGTACCTGAACTGAGAGAAGAACATTTTCTTTTCATTTAGTCCAAAACGAAGCGCCATCAAGAATTCCCATGAATTAGAGGTTTTCTAAGTCTTGAAGGGAAAAACTCAGTATATAGGACTGTCTCATATAAGATTATCCTTAGGGATAAACCTTGTTTATGTGTTTTGTCCAAGAACAGATAATAATGAATCACTAGCTAAATATGAGTCAACAAAGTACTGCTCTTGCAAAAAAACAGACAAAGCCATACTCAGATGTTTATCCACGAGTATTGCTTTCTGCTTTACTGATCTTTAGTCAGGCCTGTGATGGAATGGTGCATTCAGCTCTCTGAACTGCACTTCAAAAACTGCACAGGATCCACAAGAAAGGAAATAATATTAGGAATAAATATGAGAAAGGACAGGACTGTTTAACCAGCAGGTAAGAACAATCTTTAAACAGATACCAATTTGCTGCAAAAAGAAAGGGCTTGTTTCAATGGTCAAAACAGATTTAAAAGAAGAAATAATTTTGGGAGAAAGATTCCTGTTAAATACTGGAAAATCTTTCTAACGCTGGGGTAAATGAAGTATTGGAATAATTTCCACAAGGGGAGATAGACATTTTTGATGCTTGCAGCTTTTAAAAACACACATGTTCATCAGGAACACTAGATAGTCTCTCTTTGAGGTTCCTATCACCTTTTCTTCCTTAGCTCTTGCAAACTATATAACAATTCCTGAGAAAAGGGTTCAAAATTCAAGTTATTTCTCTTTCTTTGTAGCAAAGTGATACTTGGCTACAAAACAAGAAATCCTTTTCATCACTGAATCTTGATTTTTTGATGGGCTCTGGGTGAGCTGAAAGGTTCTTACACCCTGCTGAGGGGTAAGAACTGTGGGTTTAAGTCTTTTTCAGCAGAAAAAAAAGTTATAGCACCTCCCACACTATGTAGAAGCACTAATTGTAGCCTGATGCAAACAGCTGTAACAGTTTTTCACAAAAGCCATTATCCTAAACCACCAGTGTGAAGCCAGGCTGTAGCACACTTCCTTGAAGCCCAGCATGATGCTGTCTACCTCTTTTCCTCCAACAGCCACTTAATAGCCAATGTGCAGCAGAGATCATCTCTGTCATGCACAGAGCAGATATAAAATACTTTATCTTCCTATGAAGACAAAAAAATGTCAATGAAAAGGAGATTCCTTTTATTCCAGGATCTCAGTCTGATTTTCAGTTGCTTTGCATTGCAGTCTGGAGTTGGAAGGTCCCCAGGAGTAAGAGTGGGTCAGGAAACAGTGTCCTCTTGAGCTTTCAGGTGAGTAAAGGGCTATTATTTTTGTTTCTCTCAGTGGAAAAGGTGCAGCTTTGGTGCGGTAGTGCATGGCCTTCACCCACAGGTCCCTCATCCTATCATCCACCTCTGTATGAGAGGAAGGAAGTGGCACACGCTGCAGTTGTCCTGGTCCTTCAACAGGCAAAAATGAGTGGCTGAAAGGAGCTAATTACATCCTGGTACCCATACTGAGCATTTTTATAAGATCTGGCACTGTCTAGACTTTACAAGCCTCTCATTCTCACTCTGTGTCATGCTTAGTCAAAGACAAGAAAAATAAAATTTGCAGATATTTTTATTTGATCAACTGTCTTCTGTTTTATTAGCTGTGAGGTTGGTCTCACGTTTCCTCAGATGTGTCATGTTAATGCTTGCCATACTAGATTGCACAAATCACACTGGGTTGCTGGATCAGACACAAAGGGAAGTGACTGCCCTAGTTACGTGTAATATCTACATGGTCTTCCAGACGTTTAACAGACGGAGAGCTTCAGCAACAGTGTTATGCTGCCAAAACCATGGAGAAAAAAACATTACAGAATGCTTTGAGTTTTTCTTTGAATCAGTGACAATTTCAGGGATAATAAAGGAAGCTGGACTCTCCTCAAGTTTCAGCTTTAACTTCTTCCACAATAAGGTATTCTTTTCAAAACTGGAGATACAGAGATCAGCTGCTACACATATAGAACTCTTCTGCAGAGAACCTTGCTGTTTCTCAGACGGCACCCCATAATAAGCCCATCCCAGCGTTAATTCTGTACTGCTGTATATACCTATATTGCTCTGTAGTCTTTGGAATTTTCTGTAGCATGGTTACCTGGTTACTGGGCTCTCTCCGAGAGAACTGAATCAGTTGTACTCTCCCAGCAGGAGCTGAATCTCCAGTGCTGACAGGTCATGAGTTTTGAGGCAGCTAATTCCCTTTCTGCATCTTGCTTTCACAACATTTTCCTCAAGCAAAGCCATTTTACTTGTCTTCTGTCCTGCTTCTCGGGCATTGCTCCAGCAATGACCAGAAAGATCGGCTTTAGACACAGTCATACAAAAGTATTTGCAGGTAACACCTAATAGGCAATAATCAGTTCATCCCATATTTAAAGATATAGAACTGGCTTTAAAAGCAGATAAAAGTCTAAGCCCAGCAGCATTAGTTAACAAAGCTAGTGAGTACAGCCCTCAGCCCAACATGGTCTGATTTACAAACAGAAGAGAGCAACACTGTCCTTTTCAAAAGGTTTAATCAAATGAGTCAGCAGGGCAGGTCACTCTGAGATACACAAAGAACATCTTCTAGCTGAGACAAGCAAAGAATCAGTGACTCAAATACTGCACTCAATAGCAGTACCTGCTGCACAAAGCAGAATATCTCAGTCTGATACAGCAGGTTCAACAGGATCAATAATAAAAGAAAAATAAAAATAATTCCTAATGGATTATGAAAGCTACACTAGCAGCTCACTAATATATTCCAGTTAGAAATTAATTTCATAAGGTCACTCTTCCCTACAGTAGATTTGCTAGAATGACATAGCATTTATGGCTTCTGAACCATACACAAGTAGAGTCTCTGCAAGCAATAGGAGTCCACAAAGGATTCTGAGGCACAAGCAGCACCTACGGAGAAACAGAGAAATTTTTGGTTAACACAGCTTGAAAACATAAAGACTTTAATTATCAGGGGGGAAAAACCAACATGCACATAGACCCTTCATGTATGTATGTTGTATATCTTCTAAATATGTTATGCAAGTGTAAGGGCATACATATTATATGAGGCTGCAGGAAGACACCAACTGTATAACCAAAACAATGCCCATCTCTTAACCACAATCAATCAGAAAGGTTTTGCATTTTAAATAACGGGGGAGGGGGGAGTGTAAAACAGGCTTAGTTAACAAGAAAATAATTTTTTTTTACCAGTTTTCTGCAGAATCTGTCTAATTTTAATATCATTCATTGGACCGACTCACAGACTTACAGTTAAGCACGTACCGAATAGGGATTTCAATCACTGCAATGTCAAAATCCTGACTGACGTCATTTGTGAGAGCTCCTATACTCATGCTCTTCGGAACCTGATATATTGTATTGATTCATTGTTCTTTGGCTGACTGTGTGGCCCAGACTTTGGCTGGGAAAATCATTATTCCTTCAAATATTTTCTTCTTCAAATGATTTCTCAATGGGGATAGATTACCGACTTCTTGCCTTTTCAGAGTTTACCCAAAGGTATTTTCTGCAGTATAAACTGCTTTCTCTTCTCTGTTGCTGTTGAGGGAGACTCAGCTTGCCTGTAATTCTGTTTAACATAGGTTAATAATTACTTTTCTGGTAAGTCTCCAGTGCTGATAGGACTAGGTCAAATGCCAGAATCCGTTGCTAATGGAACAATTTTTAAATAGCTCAGAGTGGAATTCAGGTGTTAAACAAGTGCGTGGTCATATGGCTCAAATGTATGCCCATAAATTAAACAGCCCCAGTGAACAACACCGAAAGGATTCACTTTCCTATGCTGTTACTGCCTGGGTTGTTTCAGGCAAGCTATTGCTAGAGAACAGCCCTAACGCTTCAATGTTCCCACACATACCTATGCAATCACTAACTTACTCACTTCAACCACATATTGACACTACACGTTTTTAGCCTAAAAGCAAGGATTAAGCTTGCAAGTGAACTTCATGTAAACCTGGACATATCAACATTAAACAGTATACGGACCTATTATCTGCAATTTTATTGGTTGGTAGGACAGACTATGACAGCTATTAATTAATTAAAAAATTATTTCATTGTTATTATTACCTGTGCAAGATCTACATTGTCATGATTTATTAAGTAACAAATGAGATTAAGTGTTATTATTAACTCTTTCGAGCAGACAGTAAAATTACTTAATGCCCTTCTGCCACAAGGAGTTATGCAGCCTTCAGAAGTATTTTGGAGTGCACTGGAGACTACAGAAGAATTTCAATGATCATTGAAAAATATTGTGATTGAATTTTCAACTCATAAATCAATAATATGACAAATAAAGGAAGCAGATGTAGATGGAAACGATCCACTGTAAGAAATAATATGAAAAATAGTACTTAACAATATTTATGCCAGTTCTTTTCCTGTATTAGGAAAATTAAGAAAAAGTGAAGAGGATAGGAGAGGACAAATAAAATGAGCAGTTCAACAATACATGGCAACCAGATTTAAATTCTGCCCCTCTCATCCCTAGTGAAGACCAGGAGCTAGAGCACTGTTAGGTCCTCCAGTTCACGCTGAGGATGTTCTCATGTTTGACCCACCAGTAAAGAAGAGTCCTAAAACTGGCTACAGTGGATCATGACTCAGCCTCAGTTAAGGAACTGTTGTAATGATGTGTAAAGCACCATTCCATTTGTTTCTTTAGGGAAAAAAGCATGCACACACAGAGGCTAGAGGTTATCCAAGTCTCTTGTTACGTTTCATGGTTTGTTCTGCCAGGACAAAATTGTGATGTGCCCAAGGAGTTTACCAGCCAAGCAAAACCATAACACAAGCATTACCACTTGTACGGGAGAACTGGTTCAGTACTCCTGTCTCTGAGGTCAGTGGATGATACAGCAGAAAAATACCCCTGGCGTTTTATGCAACAGTGTCTCAGCTAGTTCAGGAATGATTCCAGCCAAAACCACATGTTCTACATTCTCAGCCAATGAAACATCGTAAGTGGGGCTGTGACACAACAAGGCTGCCATGCTGAAATACAGACTGACATTGCTCAAGGATGTAGGACATAGAAATAGGAGTACTTGATTTTCTAAACTGGTTTCTGACAAGTATGATAATGAAAAAAAAGTCACTTTTTAAAAGAAATTTTTAATTACCAGAGGAGTCTGAGAAATAAGAACACACAAAGCATAACATTTATTCTCACATCCCTGTGAAACAGGCACCAACTGAAGACTGGCTATTTAAAGATTTTTTGTGCGACTACAGTTATAATGTGATTTAAAACATTAACTCATTAATAGAAACCACACTTGTGAAGGAATTACTTAAAATACTTGAGAAATAATTCTTGTGAATTGGTACCAAGATCCTAGAAGCTGACAGACAGGACATATGGAATTAAACTTCAACCAAGGAAACCCTCAGCTAACTTAATTTTGGAAACATTATAGCAGAAAAAGAGAGATAATGCTAAATAAAATTCAAGCCTAAGTAACACTAACCAACCTAAGAAAGGTTAATTTCTGAGGAGATCTCACTGATGGAAAGTCCAAGATCATGATAAGTTTCCTCTAGGTGTACAGAAAGAGGAAAAATAAGGGAGTAGCATGAATGGTAACCACAGAGTTCCGGAAGAATGACGGTTTGCTTTTCTCATTAAGGTTTCTCTTACTCTGTGTAAAAAATAAAACTAGGGAAAAAAAGACTGACATAAAAATCATTTACAGCGCTTGAAGGTTGTTTGAGTTGTGAGAGATCGAACAAGAGCCTAAATTCCAGATATTCTTTCAATCGACTTCAAGAACTGGATGAAGAATTAAAATTATTTTCATTAGAAACATAGAATCAAAAAAATCATAGAATTGTAGAATCATAGATTATCATCTTCCAATGGAGTTGGAAGAGACCTTTAAAGACTATCTAGTCCAACTCCCCTGCAATGATATCTTCAACTAGATGTGGTTACTCATGATGTCCTTTCAACCCCACCGGAGTTTTAAGCCCTGCATTTGCCAGTATAATTTGCAGTCTGATTGTTACAATCTCTGGTAATATTTCACTTTTATGCTTTTGAAAATTTTCAAAACTTCTTACATAAACAGGTGTATGTCTATATTTTTGGATGGATGGATGGATGGATGGATGGATGGATGGATGGATGGATGGATGGATGGATAATTGTATATTTCTCTCTGGAATTTTATGTGAGTAACATAAAGTAACATCCACGGGGCAAATTTTAGCTGTACCATGTAACCAGAGAGGTGTTTTCAGCCAAGTCATGGCACCAGCATTTACTCCACCTTGTTGAAATCCATCCTGTATGAAAGCCTCCTATTCCCATATTGTCTCTGCACTCTACAACATAAAGAGATGTGTCTGCTTAATACCAAGAAGCTGTTGTATAGAACAGATTTGCGAGTGAAGCTTCTACCACAAGTTGTTGCAAGAGACTTTTAGAACTGAAAATCCTGGCAGTCAAAAGACACAGACCATCTCCATGGTATAACAATATCTGTATATGTTGACTTCATTCTGAAAACCATGAGGCAAGAAGATTTAAAATAAACTGCTGGCTATTTGGCAAGTTCTGACAAGTTTTATGTGTCAGTAAAACATTTAATACAATTGCAAATGACTACTCATAATTAAGCACTTTTTAGGTTCTTAACTACTAAAATGAAACTCTGTTGGTTAACTATAATATTTATTAAATTAATTTTATCATTTAACAAATTAGAAATCTCTGATCACAAATTTTCATTCATCTTATGCTGATAGTGAGTCATGCTATCTAATGCTATGAAAAATAAGTGAACACCATCTAATGGAAACTTCTAAGTGTTACATTTAATCCAAAGCATAGAGAGGTCATCAGTAGTCTTTCTGTTGCATTCAATTAAATGAAAATTGAATACATAAAACTGAAACATAAATTGAATAAAATAAATAAAATAAAATTAAATTAAATTAAAAGCACTCAAGTGCTTTTCTACTTTTGTAGCATCTTAATATAGCTGAAAATAATACATCATTCCTTAGATGCAGTTCTACAAATTTCATTCTCATAGGCAAGTACTTATTTAATACAGGTCCTTCTTCCTTTTCACAGAAAATCTTTGGCTGCCCTTCATTGTAAACCCCAAAGAATTTGGATTCCTTGTGCACTAGGAATGAAAGGATTTCCTTCCTATACTCCAAGAACAGTATTAATAGCTACTTTGCAAAATTATTATGTAGACTTATTTGGTGTGTTAGGTTTTTAAATTAATTACTGGTTATTATTTCTCACTCTCTGCAGCCTCTGCTTCAAGGGCAATGAATCTCAGTTAAGATTCTATTCTAGCACATATCATCTCTTTTTGAGTTTCTCATAAGTAAAGTGTATTTGACTGACAGGGTACAGAATAATAAACAGATACAATGTCAAGTGATTTAAATTTTCCATAATTATCCCTGAAACTGACTTCTGCCAAATATTTGCTTTTCCACTCATTTCAGCTGAGAAAAATGTAAATTAATGATTCAAAAAAAGGCTATTATTATCTTTGCCAAGATTAAATAAGTCAAAGTAAAATATTGACATAATAAACTTAATTACAATTAAAATGATGAAAATATTGATTCTATTTCTTTGTATAATGTGCTAATTATTGATTTATATAAATTACTAAGTTTAAAAAACCAAAATATTTTCATATCACATACTGAACAAACATGAGACGAACTTCATTTAGCTTTAAGCACTTTAATTGTATTATGAATAATTCATATATTTTACAGGGAAAAATTATTTTACTTGGCATCACATCAATAATCCCTCATCTCTGAATCTCTTTGTTTCATTCCTAAGGACAAGTGTCCCTAAAACAAAACCCACTGTTGATAAAGCTAGCAGTAACTTACTAACTCTGAAATACAACTGGTAACCAAACAAGGAACAAGTCACAGAATCAAAAGGTTGGAAGGGCCCACTGTGGGTCAGAACACACGGCACAGGATTGTGTCCAGAGGGTGCTTGGGTATCTCTGGTGACGGAGACTCCGTGACCTCCCTGGGCAGCCTGTTCCAGGGTGCGGTCAGTGTCACGGTAAAGAAGTTCTTCCTCATGTTCAGGTGGAATTTCCTGTGCTTCACTTACTGCCCGTGGTCTCTTGTCCTATCGCCCAGCACCACTGAGCAGAGCCTGGTCCCTCCTCTGACCTCTCCCTGCAGACACTGACAGACATTGATGAGGTCCCCTCTCAGTTGTCTCTTGTCAAGACTGAACAGGCCCAGCTCTCTCAGCCTTTTCTCGTCAGACAGATGCTTCTGTTCCTTGATCAACTTCATAGCTCTCTGCTGGAGCAGCTCCAGGAGCTTCATGTCTCTCTTGTGCTGAGGAGCCCAGAACCGGACACAGCACTCCAGATGCAGTCTCACTAAGGCTAAGTGAAAATTATATATGTATATATATATGTATATACTATTTCCCAGTAATCCTCCATAAAGAATTCATATCTTTATTGCTGTTTATTGAGATAGATTGACTTGATCATTCTGTATTTGCAACCTCGACTTTGGCTTTCAGTATCATTAGTTAAACATTTTGAAGCTTAATTCTTGGAAGTCTAGAGTATTAAAAGCCAGCAAAGCACTTACACACATAAATAGGTTTGATCTTCCCATTAGGCCCAGTATCACCTGTTGGGAGATATCACACAAAATAAGTTTAGTTAAAGTTTCAGTCTTCCAGCTGAGCATGCACTTAGGCCCACTAATGAAATGTGTCCACTCACCTGAGGATCGAACTTTAGGATCAAACCTGTAGGCAATGTATCTACTTTAAAACTGCATGAATGATGTGGGAATTGACTCTAGCTTGGGTTGTGGCTTTTTAACATTCCCATTTGTTTACCATGTATTGCTATGTGAAATCCTCTTGATAAGATACCAACATTCCTCTTTCACCAGGCATGATCAGATTGTATCTTCTTGAAACATGTGGATTTCCCAATAGAAGACTCCAGTCTCTTCCATGCAGAGACCAGGATTACATGGAGAAATGGTAAAGGCTATGAAATTGTCAAAAAGGGAGAAGGAAGTTTGAGTTCCTCTGCAGAGATACAGGCACATTTACGTGTTTGTCCACAGACAGTAAATATAACGGCACAGCTTTGACAGAGGCCAAGGTTTGGACCTTGGTCTGTCTGGTACCAAGGAGGTATAAATCTGACACTTAGTCATATGTTGATATAACAATAAGACTTCTGAGGCTTCTCTTAATGTGAAGATAACAGTAGAAATAGTTGTTTTATTTCCATACTCAGATGTAGAAAGAGGCTGCAGTTCTATTCCCTCTGTTTGAGGTTAGTTCACCAATCAAGAAGGAATTACAGGGTGGGGTTTTTTTAAGATCAAGATACCAGTGATTCTCAGATACCAAGCCCCAGCCTCTAGTGTATGCTGTCTTCACTGTTTGTTTCCTGATCAGTGGACAGAGCACACAGCCCCTCCACTGCAGCAATGGGATGAAGGCATAGCAAATTGCAGAATCAGGGAAACACCTACTTTGTTACACCATTCCAAGGTTATCTGGGAGGGTAAGAGGAAATCACTTGCTCACATGAAAGAATTGTACAGGTAAAAAATCTGGGAATATATCACTGAATTAGGACCAATCTGAAACTGGAAGTACTATGTCCTTCATGCACTTGTAAAGAGAATGGTCAATGAAAAACCATCTACCAGTTTAGGTAAAAGCACCTGCCTGTTTTTCCACGCCTACACATGGAAAAGTTCTGGGACTAAAGGCTTTTTACAGGATTTTTTTTCCCTAGTTTTGAACAACATATCATCAATGTCAACTATGTTTGTTAAAATTCACATTTCATTAGCAATGTAGCAAATTTTAGAACTCAGTCTTAACATTTCTTTTCACTTCAGATTCAGTTTGCTCCTCATATGGATCCTAACCTAGTTCCAAGAACTTAAGTAGATGTTTAGTATTAAGCACAAAGAATTCTATGGTGCCATGAGTAAATACTCATAGAAGTGATCAAACATTATAGGATATAATTATGAAAATATTCAATTAAGCCATACCTAGTCAGTGTAAATTCCCATCTCAGGAAAGGAGGCAAATCTGCACCAAGAATGTAACAATTTAACTTTTTGTTGTGAGTTCCAGTCTTCAGAACCTAAATGGAAATCTCAGGTAACCAAGGAAGGAAAATAAAAATAGAGAAGTTAAAAGGTGGTGCTTTTTGAATGAGGGAGACATATAGGTTTTAACAAATGCTTCATTTATATGGATTTGAGGTTACAATCTCAGAACAGACAGTTTGAGAGACTAGTCCAGAGGAATTGACTAGTCTTCACTTCCCCATCTCATTCAGAGAAGCCACATGGTAAATTCCTTATTACAGAATCACAGATTATTCTGAATATTCAGAAATGGAAGGGACTCACAAGGATCATCAAGTCTATAGAGATCAAACCCACAATGTGGAGCATTAGCAAAACGCTAATGCCAACTGAGCTAATGCTGGCATCTGCATAGACAGGATGACTTAACATCTAACCTTCTATCATCCTGTTCAAGAATCATATTCAACATTTATGGGAAAAGTCTTCTATAAAGACAAATGGGGAAAAGATGGCTCCCACATCTCGTATCAGCCACCGTTATTCAGGCTGTCTAACTTAAACAAGGAAAGCCTCTTGATCAAGAAAAGAAAATAATTAACTTCTTTGGATTAATTACAAATCACTTAGTAGAGATTAATCCTTCACAATGGGCGACAGAGAATCTGGTACCTCTGGTTTCACACCACTTTTGATAGATCTGTAATTAACCCAGACAGAACTCGATCCAGGAATTGATCCATTCTTCATTATGAGAAACACTCCTATCTTCCATTTACCCTTTTCCATTGTGAACATATTCACTAAATTTTCCCTACAAGCATTCTGCTGTCACCCAAGAAAAGTTTTTACAGGATTACTTATCTTTTCCCCTCCACTTTTTTCCTTTACTTTGTCAGCAGTTGAGCAGAATGCCCAGTACGTGCTCTATCGTCATTTCACTTGTGGATAAGGGCTCATTGTTTTCCACTCAGACACGGAATTGCTTTACGAAAACTGTTTGGATTTGCAGTCTCTTCCAGTCTACTTTGCTATTAAAATTTCCCTTACTCACTGTCTTCATGTGGTTTCTCTCCTATAGGAATGACTCTTGCCGGGTCTCAGGAGAGCGCAGTTGTGCCGCAGCACCTTTCTCAGCTTGCGTCACTAGAACATCATAGTCTGGAACCGGTTTTCCATCTTGCGGTTCACCCGTTTTATTTCCTCTGCCCGCCCTGAATTCTCAAGAAGGAGATTTTTTTTCCTTTCTTAACTGTGGGGCTTAAGGGATCACAATGTTGCAGTTATTTGTGGCTTGGCTTTCACTCTCTATTTCTCTCGTCTTACAATGCTGCTCTCCCACCAGTTCAAACTTCTAAGGTAGTTAGTTCTCTCAAGTCATAGAGCCAAGAAAAAAATATTCTTTCTACATCTTCCTGTTCTCATTTAAAGCAATTGTAAGTGAAGTGTCATGGTACCATCTGGCAGTTAGGGAGATGATATAGTGTTCTAATTACCTTTGTTATCTGTATGCACACACAAAAAATCAAAGGGACGTGGCCCTTCCTGACTTGGTCCCGCTTCTGCATTAAGGCTGCGAATGCATAAAGCTTTAGTTAGTGACATCTGTTCTACCCACTGAATTTGGGCTTTTGTCAACTGCATCATTGGTAGAGGAAATTCCCCACGAAAGAAGATACTAAGGAGGTAAATTTAAACACGGAATTTTTTTTAAACATGGAAGTTTTTTTAAATGTATTTGTCTTTACATACCATTGTTATTATACTTGGATTACACTTCTACATTTCAGCATTTTAACAAGGGCCTATTTAAATATATTCACCAACTACTAAGGCAGAGGCAACCACTATGTCAGGGATAGTGATTACCCACCCACACTGGATTTAGAATAAATCTGCCTTATGACAGAATACCTTCCATAAAGATAATGAACATGTTGCAAATCTCATGCACGTCTTTTCCTTAACAAAGGGATAGATTTTAATTTAAAAATATAGCAATATCCCTTTAAGAGAAAACTAAATGTAATGCTTCTGAAAAGTCAAAACATGTAGGTTCACACAGTTCCTGGAGATGATACTGCTAGAACTGTTTCAGCCTCAGCTGTTTTGGCAGCTTTCAGTCTGATTAAAAATGCTTCTGAGGAAACAGCGTTAGGTGAACATCAAGCCCATAAAAGCCAAAAGGAAACACTAACTTCTGTAATACAAAGCATATGTCAAACAGTTTTCAATCTAATGATAAATAAATAACTGTGGAATTGCTTTTATACAGCTTGAAAGCCTAAATAGCACCAACTGCGAACTCCATGAGTTTCCCCAGCATCCTGATGTAATTTTACTTTCCTCAGCAATGAACACAGTCTAATGTGGCAGCACAGCCGCACTGCTTTAGGGTGATGGATTGAAACACTGAGTTTGTTACTTTTAAATATTAAAAGCTGTGCATTTTATGGTGGATTATAGTCCAGTTTTAACATCACAAATGTTCTCCACATTCATCTGAAGCACGCAGTCTGCTCAGATGCACAATAAGGAATTTAAATTAAGGCCTTTAGAATGCCACCCTCAAAGCGGACTCTCAACTAGGCTTTACCCTTGGAAGTACATGCACTCATATCGTTCCTTTACAGCAATAAATCCCTTTCAGCCAGTCACGTTTCTCCCTTGGCTTCAATGAAGGCTGGATCACATCCTTAAAGATAATCAGTTACAGAAACTGTAGTCTATAATCTTGAATAATAACAATGCACGCAGCAGGGATAGCCCTACAGATGCAGCTACTCAGCCAGTCAGAAAGGCCCTTTTCTTTCACAAGGAGGAAAAACACATGGACACCTCCTTGATGAATTGTGGGACATTACTGACATTTCTCACAGGAATAAAATGCAGAAGGCACAGTGACTGCTACACCACAAGAAAATATGAAAATAGCGATTATCTCATCACCAAAGCTTCTAGTTTTCGGCTTCTAATGGTCATACTCCTTTAAATGCTCTTTGAAGCACTTTACTCCATTTTCTCTCTGAGGCACCAAATGGTGCCTAGAAAAAGTTGACAGTTTTTTCAGTCCAAAGATTTTTTCCTGAATTCAGATAAGCTGTAAATTATAACACATTTAAGAACAAAAGATAAGAAGACAGCTATCCATTATAAATGAATATGCATAACGGAACAATGTTTTTCATGTTACAAATTGTATTCCTTGTTTATAATCAAGTTTGTCAAGGTCAGAGGAAGATACACTTTCCTACAGGATACAAAAATTTTCCAAAGGTACAATTTTCTACAGGATACAAAAATTTTCCAGGGACCTACATAGTAAAATGCATGTGTCTTTTCAAAAAATTTTATTGGGTGCACAAAAAGTTTCAGAATCAATGATTTCTGCTGTGGCATTGCTGTTTCGAAAAGGCAGGATAAATCTGGCATTTTGTGTTGCTATTTGTACTTTCTCATACTTGCAATAGGTGCTGATGTTGCAACAGGGGAATAAAAAACCTTTCCTTCCAGTACCCAAGATCTTTTATACCTTTGACATGCACCTTTCCACCACCACTCAACTTATTCAACAAATGGCAGTTTGATATCGCCAGTTATAAAGCAATGAATATTTCATGGGATTTCAAGTTTCCTAACAATTTGCCAAAATGTAGAACTGAAATTGATAATGGCAAGGCCTTAATCATTATCCAGCAATCTTTCCCACTGCCATGTGGTACCACTCTCACTGTATTCCACTTCCTTAAGTATTATCACTGGCTTATGCCAGACTAAAATGTCTATGAATTTATTGTACCTGTTTTCTATTTTGAGAAATATGTTTTGACTTGGTACAGACTAATTACAGCTGCGAATTTTACTTGCTCTAAAAAGGATCTACATGTATGACAGCAGAGCAGCACTGAAACAGGCAACCAAAGAAGTTGTGGAATCTACATCCTTGCAGGTTTTTCAGACTTGGCTAGACAAAGCCTTGGCTGACCTAATGTTGATACTCTTCCTCGGAGCACAAACTTACAGAGTTTCAACCACATTTCCATGACCTGTGATCTGAGGTACTGAAACAAACCTGGTGAGCACTCACTTGAATAAGTCTCTCACTGTCTGTGTAGACAGACAGACCTGGCATTACCTCTCAAGTCTACTTCATCCTTATAATGCAGATTTTCAAAATACTCCATAGATAGCAAAAGGGAAAGTCCTTTATGAGAGTTATACAAAACTGAGATTACTTCAAATTACATTGTCTTTTCCTCACACTCAAAGGGCAGAAAATTGGAATCCTACTTAGCCTTATGTTCTCGATAACTTGATTTTAACTGTCCCAAATACCTGGTTATCAGATTGTGTCCTTCTTGTGGAAGCCCATCCCTAAAAGTGGGCTTTAGGAAAAAGGACACCACACATATCATTGCAAGAGGCTTGCAGAACATAACTGCAGTGGGGAAATGATTACCCAGCTACATAAGGAGCACTGGGGACATGGATATGCAGGAGGCAATATAAATCTATAAGGATCTCAGAACATGTGCTGGGAAGTAAGAGGGATACATGAAGAAGGCAAAAAGAATGGGTCACTGATAGGACAAGATCCATAAAGGCAGACCTGCTTAAGATATGATACTTACAGGATATGCCACTGTAGCAGATATTTTTTCACCTGTAATCAAGAGAATACTAGATTATTTCTAATTTAAAATGATAGTGAAGATTATGGTCATGAGATAGGAAAGTGAGGATTACTGAAGCGTTCTTAATGTCCTGGTGATTTCCTGAAGGAGTCTCTTTTCCAGGCTGCATGGATTCCTGTGCATCAGAAACTATGACAATTGATTGTTTGGCCAATGCACAAGCTTTGCCCAGGTGGCAAGGTTACAATGCATTCCCAAAAAGGGTAGTGGAATGATGTTCATTAACAAACATGAGCTTCTAAGCTTCATCTTAGCCTTAGAGCCCTAAGGCTTCAGCTAACAGTTTAGAGCTCAGGGCTTAGATTTTCATCTAGATCATTTTAATAACACAAGAATAACTTAAAGCACCTGAGCAGTCCCAGTGAAGTCCATGCAAGCAGGCACTCAGACATCTGCCTGGACTGACTCACACAAGAGCTAACAACCGAAACTCTGAGTAAGTATTGAAATAAGACCCTTTCCTTAACAGTACTCCTTAAAAAATATTTTCAAAATATCACTACACCACACCTTTTAAGAGCTTTGTTGAATAAATATCTGACAAAGTTTATTCTAAGCATTTTCTATACATGGTGGTTTTTTCACAGTATGCTATAAGCAAGATTACTGTCACTGCATTGGTTTAAAACAAGACGTTTACCCCTGCATTTGCTTAACAAATATTAAATTATATACCTCTCCACTTATATCTTGTGGCTGCACAGCTCTACAAGATATTCACCTCACATTTTTTAGCCTCCAGATGCACCTGTTCTTCAATAATAATAAACTAGTGGGCTATACTCACTGTACAATTTGGTGATGTCATGTGCAGAAAATTTCCATAGCACGATTCGCAGAGCCCTGTCAAAAAGATTTAGAAGAGTCCTTCACAAACACTAGAATAATATTCTTGTTTAATATTTCAGAACAATTACTTTCTTATCAAAATCCATTGTTGAGAAAAACGAGCTGCCACACTACAGGAACTGATATTATTTCAGCTGATATTGGTTTTTATCTTCTGTAAGTTTAGAGTGCTTATATCACCTTTTAAAGGATAAATCATACAAACCAGTTGATTAAGACAATACCAATTCTTAGGAGCTCCAAGTCAGTAACTGTATCATTACTCTCATTTTGACTAAATGGATTTACATTGCTATACACATAAACTGCTAAGCAGCAAAATATTTATACAGAATATATATATACACTATATAATATATTTTTTGGGGTAAAATCAGCTATAAAGTGACACTGTCTGTGTGAAACAGGTTTTGGTTACAGAAGAAACGGAGTATTTGGAGTAGCATAAAAAAAAACCAACAGAACCGGTTGATACTTTCAGAAAAAAAAAAACAAAACACCTCAATAAGTTCTGATTATGAAACTAGGCCAACTTGGATGGGGCTTTGAGTCACCTGGTTTAGTGGAAGGTTCCCTGTCAGTGGCAGGAGGGTTGGAACTAGATGATCTTTAAGGTCGCTTTCAATTCAAACCATTCTGTGGTTCTATGGTTGTAACAGTTCTTATGACTATTTCCTGGTAATTTTAAGAACTATAGTAAAAACTGCCTGTTAACAAAAAACAACAACATTCCTGTCCAACTAAAAAACTCCTTGAGAAATAAAGAAGGTTGTAAACACTGAAATATGAATGCACTAGTAGTCTTTTGAGTAGTGGAACTGATATATTCTATTTCCTCTAGATTCATGATTTGTTTTGCTACGCATTCCACTGCAGTCCTCTCTACCTTCCATAGATTAATAACCAAGTACATCTAATCAGACTGAGCTCTAATCAGTGCTATTAGAGCTACCAGAATAGTCTTGTGCATTTGCTGGTCCACCAGCAAATACAGAGTAAGTTGATCACACATGCAGAGGGACAAAGTATTCCCTTAGCCAGCTGGATTTCTGCAGTAACACTACCTAGGAACTGCTTATTCCAACACATTAATATAAGAGAAAGCCACAAATACATTCCTGCTGTGACTCACCACAAAAAAATTCCGGCCAAAATTAATAACTGAAAGTGTTTTTAAAAGACACAAAAACTATTTGTAAAACTCCACACCTTTTCTTACACAGTTAAATATAGTTTGGCACTCTTAATAAAATACTTTCTTCTGATGTCCTTCCCACCCAAGAAGCAGCATTCATGAACACCACTAAGGCTTTTTACTGTCAGGTTAACACCTCTGCAAACTCTGGTGAGAGAACCAAGGACAGCCATGAATTTATGCTGCAGGAAGAGTCTCAATTGCTGGAGCTGTTAACAGTTATATTTTAACTCCAGTCCGTTCTCAAAACTTCAAAGAAAATCTGATGGCTCTCTTTGACTTTTCAAGGATTTTACATAAAATACACTTAATAAAAAGAGAACATTTCCTCTGTTAAAGTCAGAGGGAGGTCTTCTGCTGACTTCACTGGAACAACACCAAACTGTATTCTTAAAAATAAGGATAGGTATTAACCAAAATAAAAAATAAAAAAATAAAATTAAAAAAACAAGCAAACAAAAAAAAAAAAAAAAAACAACAAAAAACAAAAAAACAAAAAACAAAAAAAAAAAAAAAAAAAAAAAAAAAAAAAAAAAAAAAANAATTCACCATCAGTCCTTTATTTAGGACATCTGATCTGAATTTAGGATCCTGCTGGTCCAGACTTTATCCCAAAATAGAAACAGTGATATTAAAAACCTCTGCGAAAACAGATGCCCAAACAAAGAGTTCCTGTATTGATCATCTGTGGGAGCCAATGCATGTAGGTTGCAAAACCCTTTGATAGCAGCAGCATTTCACAACAGCAGGCAACCTGGCCTGTGTGCTTCCTAATGCAACACTGGAAATCTCTCCTGCTTAACTCAGGAATCCACATCCTACTATATTATCCTTAGTAATCAAGACTCAGAGTGAGATGTACTCCAGCAATGCATGTTTACAGAATCAGAACAAAGTTGATGTGTGTATTCAGCTTTTCACTTGTTTAACAAGTGGACTTAGCCTGAATGATGAGTCTTTGCCATATGCTGTACTATCAATGTCACAATGAGACAGAAGAGTTTTCCTACTTGCTATGAAAAGAACAGTTTTGCTCTGTAGGTAGTCATTTGTGAACAAAATATTAAAATTAATTATTGCTCACAGCAAATGAGCATAGATAAATGGACAGATTCACTGTATTTTAAAAAAGAAATTAGAATATTTTTCTATTATTATCTCTATGCACAACCTATGATATTACTTTTAGAGCACTTATAGTTCTAATTAGCACACTACAAGCAGAGAAATTGCATTTTCTTCTAAAAATAAATACAGCCTAATTTTAAATATGAAAGAAGAAATGAATCTTTAAAAAAATCAGAGAAATTATGGTGAGAGAAAATCAAACACGTCCACACTACTGTCCCATGCAGTACTAGGGGGTTGAAAGCCTGAAAGATTGATGATTCCAAATAAATATTTCTTGTTTGCTTTATCCAGAAAGCTGTTATTGCCAAGTGCTGTTCAAACCAGTTACCCTCATTGCTGAGCTCAAGTGGAACTTCACATTACAGTAAAAATTTTAAAATTTTAACATTTTACTCTTGCCTGTGTAGAAGGACAGTTACTGAAATTATTAAAATTAAATTCATGTAGATGTTGGTAGAAATAAAATTAGATTCACTGTATTTCATCAGACATCTTCACTCTCTTCAGATCTGAGTTTGCTTTCAGTGTGCAAAACAACTATCTGATCCTGATAAAGAGAATAAATATCTGTGAGGCCTCCTACACACTCCCATGTAGGTGGATGCTGGAGCTATGTGGGCATATGTACTTATGAGCTTTATGCCTCATTATTTGTCTTTTAATATTCTTATTAACTAGAAAAGTTTATCTCATATTTCCAGCATGTGATCAAAATATTTGTATCTCCTCAAATCAAATGTCCAGGAAATCAGATGTACCTATACAGCTGAACTGTACACTAGGCTTGACACACTTTAATGTCATCATCTCACTGGGTTTCCTTGTTTCAGTACAGCTGGAACCAAACAGGAATGACACTGGCAAGATAAAACCTACCTACAGAATCCAGAGAGATACTAATTACATATGTATTTAAATATGAGTGATGCCTGCTTAAGGAATGAGCTGAGAAGTTAAATTTCTCAATAGGCTTGTTGTCATTTGCCATGCAGAAGAAAATCACTGTGGAGCGGAGGAAGAGCTAATGGGTTTATCAGAAGCCTATCAGCATTACGCAGAAACACCATTTGCACAAAGCATGTGACAGCAAGCTCCTGTCATTTTTCTCTCATTCCTTTAAATTCAATTTTGCAGAAGCATTTTTTCTGAATACTCAGGTTATACTAGCCACAGGTCTAGCTTACATCTCAGGGACAAGGGATATGAACCTGGCAGTTTCAGTCACCTGGATTCATTGGTCATCATGTCATGACCAGATGTTTAGCATCACAACAGATGCCAGTACAGATATCAGTGAGTAGACTGGGATTTTTTTTCCCTAAGGAAGAAGGATTATTCTTTCCATCTGTGAACAAACCTTTTTTTTTTGTTTGTCTGAACTGGAGGCTCATCCTCAGTCCCAGATCTTGTCATTCCACCATGGAGCAGATGGCCCCATTCATCTAAGGAATAAATTCTGCCTAGCATTTCCAAATTAGTCTACAAACATGGACATCTGGCTTAATGAGAATAAAACATAACAAAAAGCATCCAGTTAGACTGATGACACATGAGCATAATAGTGCAATAGAAAATGAATAGGCTCAAGGGTAGAATTGGTGTTGTGTGAGTTATACCCATCATAAACCTAAAAAAGCAGGAGTATTTACATTTGGTGTCATGATGGAACACATCATGGCAAAAGACATGCAGTTGAAACAGTAATTGCTCAAACAAACCTTTTTGGAATGGACATTTTTTTATCACTGAGTACTTTTGCAACAACATGGATTTTGTATTTGAGTTTGCTCTTGCGCCTTACACCTCAGCTTTATGGCATACTTGTCTTATGCATTTGTAGGAAGACCTATCTTGCAATACATTGCTTAAAAAAATACTAACAGCTGAATTGATTTTGCCCAAACAGAATGAAATAGTGCTACACATGACATCATAAACTCTTTTCCACAGGCTCACAGACTTGAAAGAATGACCTTTCCCAGGAGAGGCAGTGAAACAGATAGCAATTAAGGCTGGAAAGCATAAATTGAGCCAGGGATTAAATGCAAAGTTAGCAGAGAGGTTAAAAAGTGTGTTAATGCAGACAAAGCAGTGCCTTGCAGGGAGAGCAGAAATACCTCCACATGAGCCACCTCCAGAGCTGGGAGCAGTGGGGTGCTGGAACAGAGCTCTTCAGGCAACAGCCTAATTCATACCAAGCTGGTAATCACAGGCATTGCTACACCAACAACATCCTAGGTAACATCCTCAGATGTAGCTTAGACTACCTCTGCCCGGCACTGTCTTGTGCCATAATTACAGAGGGCTCTTACTGCACAAGGTGAGTTTGGAGCCCACAGTCTGACAAGGCTAGTCACTGAAAATCAGCTGTAGGAAAGGGAGGAAGAGGGAGAGCAGCAGACTCCACAAGTCAGAGTTACCTCCTAAAAACTAAGCGTTGAATACCTTGGGACATGTCTTCAGCAACTGTCAGCGGGCACAGAACCACCAAAATCTCGGAGCTCTGCAAAATGCCTGCAGTTGCGACATGGTCACACAATTAAATCCAATGCTGAGCAGTTACTTCTGAATGTGTTTACTTGCTCATTATGCACTGGGCTCTCCTTTCCTCATTACAGGAATCATCTGTGTACCTGCCAGGCTGTGTTGTATAAGTATGTTCCTTAGGCATTAATGTCCCCTTTCAGAAAACATTGTCCTAAGGAAATAAATGAGAAATAAATGTGGACAGCCAAAACCCACAGATGTTTAGACTGGTGAAAAGTGGGAGAATTTTATCGTTGATAAGACATCTATGCATATTTAGTAAGAGCTGATAGGTGATAAAAATCAATTATACAGTTAACAAGACTAGCAGGATATGTTTAGAAATAGGAGGGGAGACTTATGCAAACAAAACCAAGGATGATAAAATTGCCAAGTAGAATAATTCATTGATTCTCAGACAGCCACATCACCTGACTATGCAAGAAGCAAAACAGATGGTAAATGTTAATACAGGTGGGTTTATAAGCAGCTTATCATAATGAACAAATATGTACTGTAGAGCATGTGCAACGGACATTCAACCTATATTGTATATCCTATAATAGGAATACTCTGGATGTAATATAGTTCTTAGACATTTCATATCCAAGTTGTGTGAGCAGAGATATGGGCATGTCAGTTGCAGTTGAAATGCAGGAAATCAGAGGCTACCATGTCAAGTTTATGCATATTCTACAAGCCCATGGAACAGAAGGCAGAACTGCAGTACAGACTTCCCAAAAATATCTACATAGTTTAAAAAATAAAAAGATAAATTTGCTCATACTGTCCTAACAGAAATCCTCCAGTGGTATTATCTTGAAGTATTTGGATTGCAGTTAAAAGACTGATTACACCTCTTGTACAAACAGTAGCTGACTTGGGAATAGATAGAGCACTACCTGGGGTAGGAAAATGCAATGTGCTAGCTGGTCATTTGAGGTTTATATAGCTTTCCAAACATATATAGCATTGCAAGCTCAGCCCCACAGTTACGTGGTTATCAGCAACAGAACATGTTGGTGTGAACTGGTCTCATACCTAAGACTTCAACACAGATACTTCCTCCTCACCCTCCCCACAAGAAAGCCCGAAAATCAATCGGTGAAGCATTAGAGCCTGGGATAATTAACCCCTGGCAATCCCAAAATCCTTGTCAATATCTAAATGTCAGCAAAATACTAATTCTGTAAGTAAATATTTAAGAAAAACTTTATACAAGTCATCAGAAGAAGCTTTCACACAGGTTGAGAGTCTGCTAAAAGAGTGGCATGGTACAGACCGAAATCTGAAGGATAAGTACACAGAAAAGAACAATACATTAGTAAATTGAAGGTAGGACATGTTGCGGTGGCTAAGTCCACTTTACAACCCCCAAGTTACCCTAAAAGTGGTCTCTCCCTACAACACTGTGCTAGAAAGTTCTCCCTTTGTCTAGGTCCTGTCGGTCACTGGCCCTCTCCCCCCTCCCATCCCTTTTCCCATTGGCCCCTGTTATGTCACTCAACCTTGTCTCTGCCCCCTAGCCCTCAGACTGTTGGTTTTGGATGCTTTGCCCGCCTTTGGGAGCTCTCGGGATAAAAGGGTGCTGGCTTTCAGTTCTGGGTTCTTCTTGCCTCTGTTCCCTTCGGGTGTGTTGCCATTAAACGCCTCGGAACTACATGCAGAGAACCCCTCTGGCCTCTTTGTCTCCGGCTGGTGCACAGACTGCGTGTGTGAGCGGCTGTTCGGACTGTCTGCGAAGGTGAGGTCGTGTGCACGTGTAGGGGCTTGGAGAGTGCTGCCTGAGCGTGTCCGCGAGGGACCCTGTGGAATACATGCGGCATCGATCCACCGAAGCTCTCATTCTATAGGGACATCCAATCTTCCACACTAAAATGAGTCATTCAAGAAAGGTAACAAGCAGCGCAACAACAAAATCTGCAGATGACACAACCTTGTTGTAGATAAACAAGATTAAATGCTGTGAGATTATCAGAGGATTTTTACAAAGCTAGGCAAATGGAGAGCAACAAATAAAAGTCAGGACTGTGCCATTCAAAGCAAAGATGGCCTAATATGAACCTTCTTTACTTCTCAATTGACTGCCAATAGTGATTGTTAACGATAGATGATCGTTAGTTAAGAATGCTAGCCAGTGTGTAATGATGTCCCAAGAGGCAAATATTCAGTAAGAATGTTTAAAGAAATATTAAAAAATCCTTTCAAAAAGCAGTATTGCACGTGCACCTACAGGACACTGTTCAGTTCTACTTATCTTATTTCCAAGAAAAACTAACGAACAAACAAAAAAATTTTAAAAAGATTCTGTGGGAGAAACAGACAAAGAAAAGGTTCGGCAAAGCTACATTTAGCTTACCCTCGCTAAGTGAGCCACCTGACAGCTTTGGCTGGGCAACAGCTGGTTTTCATCTGCAGAACTGAGAACACCTGTAGTCAGCTAAACAATGTACACAGTGGCCCTGGCCCATCATTCACGATCAGAGCAGTGTTCGTTCTTTGCTTCATTTAATTTTTTCCTGTGGATTCCATTCTACAAAACACCATTCTACAAACTCTGCCTCTTTGTCTTGCCTCTTTCCTCTGTTGTCAAAACACAAGGTACTCCAGAGACAGCAGAGTATTCATATTGGCAGAGTGCCCACCTGAATATTAGGACTATTTTACCTTGTCTGATTCACATAAATATAGTGAATTTCCAAGGGTTCCTCAAATTCTGGCTTTTATTTAAAGTTACAAAGCCTAAAATATGTTACACCCTAATCTTCTTCTTTCTGATCCATACTACATAAAAACAGATTTCTTCACCACAATTTGCCAACCTCTCTACAACTACAAACTGAATTATGTGGGATCTGTAAGGTAATCATTATATTTTCCACATATTTCCTGCATTACTGTACAGAAATATAACAGGCGTGTCAAAACTATCATCTAGTTATTTATGAAAAAGTTGGAAAAAGTTTAAGCAAACAGTTTACACCAGAGAAGGCGTGGGCCTTCTCATTCCCTCCCACACAAGGAAGACAAAGAATCATCCCACCAAGAAAATAAAAACAGTCTCTTACTTTTTCATAATCTCATCCTTGAAAGCTCTTTAAAAAAACCATGATATTTAGCAAAGGTATCTCATAGACTTTTTAACATTGTATGAAATGAGGCTTCAGTAACACTTCTACAATGAAAAAATCAGCTGGGATGTTGAACAAAATCATAATATAAAAGTCAACAAAGCCAAACTTGCTGAGGTTATCCATTCTATCTCTCCCAGCAAACATACTTTTCAGTTCTGATAGCAAAGTCTCAGGAGACAAACTGAGATGCAAAGATGTCAGCTGATGACAGGTATCTGGGAACATCAATGGAACCACCTCCTGGAGATTTTAGTGGAACAAACTGCTGATTTGGGGCTTGCCTTCTCTTTGACCCTCTCAGTGTTTTTGCTTTCCAATGCTTGATCCTGCCTTCCTGAGATGAGCTTTATGTGACTACCTTCTTTGGTTCTGCTCAGCTTTGTGAAAGTGTCAGCTGTGTCCAGTCTGTAGACCTGCACTGCACAGAAGTTGTGCATGATCTGAAAATGATACAGCATAAAATGATAATAATTAGAAACTTAGAGCTCATGAACACTGAAAAAAATATTGAGAATGATTACCCTAAGGAAGAAAAGAGTGTAGGTGAAATCTAAAAACAGACTACAGTTACTGTGATAACACGAAAGAATGAGGGAATAATCTGTCCTCTGTGTCTCTGATGGACAGGCAAAGAAGCCATTATTTTAAATTTCTGGAACAGCAATTAGGTAAGTAACAGGAAAGTCTGGAAATGTCCAGGAAAATTTTGTAAGAATAAGGACAGGTTAAGATCTGAGACAAATGGCTTGAGAGGCATCATCAGAGACCTTAAAAAATAGGTGAAACAATATGAATGACACATTTTAAACCATGCTTTGCCCTATCTCCTATGACATTCACTTACCCTGCTACCAAACTGCAAGAACACAAGACCTCTTTTTGTTTCACCGTTGAAAAATATGACAGAGAGGTGATAATTAGAGAACTAGATTTATGCAGCAGCGCTCTGAGAAGCCATGAGTTCATGTGTTACAAATCACCATGCATAGAACATGAGTTGGTGTGTACCTCAATAAAACATTTAAAAAAACCAGATTTCAAAAAAGTCCCTTTCAATATGTCAGTAGAGTCTATTAAAAATTTGAGCTGTGAAGTATTGCCATAATCAAAATTGGCTAATGCACAGAAAAAAAGCAGCAGTGGTGAATGCTCAGTTTTCTTTACTGAAAAAGTAAGTTGACCAGTATAAAATCAAGGTGTTTGTTTCTTTTCAAGTATAACTGAAACAAAAACTGGGGCAAAGGCTGAGTAGTAAGCAAGGAAAACTGCAGGTGCTTCAAAGATATTTAGGGTGGTCAAGTCCAGACAGGACTGTGAGAAGTTTACAGCAGAAACCAAAGTAATCGCCAAAGTGGCAAATGAAACTCAATGTTAGTACATACAAAATAACCCACATTGGACAAAAGAAAAAAGGAAGAGTGTACTTTCATCATCCTAAATTAACTGTATGAACTTTTGAAAATAGTCTGGTATCACTGTAGAAAACTCATTAAAGACCTCAGCTCAATGCTGAGCTGTGGTAAAAAAAGCAGACATGATGTTTTGAAGGATAAGACATAGGATGGTGAATAATGCAGAAAGTATTGTAATGCCACGATATAAATCAGTGGTGGAGTTTCACCTGGAATTCTGTATGTGCTTCTGATTACCCAGTCTCAAAAGGGATACTTCAGAACTAGGCAAGATTCAGAGAAAAGCAATGCAAATGAACAAAGGGCTGGACACCTCATATACAATAATCAGAAAGGATAAAAAAATATTAGCTTCTGTAAGGAGCAAGCCAACAATGACAAATGTGCACTGCGATGAAGTATGGAGAAAGCAAATAAAGGTTCTCCTTATTCCTGACTCAGGACACAAGAACAAGGTCATTAATTGACATGAAAACATTAGAAACTTAAATACAAACAGGAGATACTTCACATCTAACACATAATTAATCTGTATAAAGCATAAACATAATGCCAAATACTTACATTCAGCCGTTTGTTCTATACATTATAAAACAAACAAAAAAAAAATTAAGGAACTATACATATAAACTATATATATTTTTACTATATAAAAAAATTTGGATGGAACAGTAAATTAGGATCAGGGAGTAAGCCAAACCTAGGAGACAGGTTTTAGAAGAAATTTCTCATACTTCCTCAGCTAACTGGACAGAGTTGACTGCAACTTGCTGAAATAAACCAACAACAAAACTCTTTTTACTCTGGTCCTTTCCCTACATCTGTGAGAGAAAAGGGAGTGAAGGGCACTGTACATCAGTGATGGAGATGGCTAAGACAGAAGCTGTTACAAAATGGAAATAAACAGTGAAAAGCAGTTTAAAAGAGGTTGTCAAAATCCACCAGCAAAGTTGAATTTGAGAATGACAGGAATGAATGCTAAATTAAATGAAGGTACAAGGATACTTGGAGCATAACTATAACATCTACACATACAGAAAATAAAGTGGCTTTACTAAGGCAGAAATGTGAATACACAACTAGCAGAGGTCAAGCTTAGGTAAAGAAGATAAATTGTAGGCCTCTATAGTGTCAACTAACCTATTTAAAGATGAAAACATAATAAATTATGCTTTCTTTAAAACAGAGCATGCATGCATGAAAGAAAAGGTGTGCTGGCATAGGCTTCAGAAAAGGCACACTTAAGTTTTAAAGCTGAGTTAACATTCTAAAAACAGATGGGAAAATGAAAACTCAGTCCAAAAAGTGACTCAAAGAGTGACTGTAGTGTGAGGCTTCACGAAGGCACTTAGTAAACTAACTTGTATTTCAAAGCACACGCCTGAGTGACTAAAAATTTTAGGCACAACTTTTAGGGACTCTAACAGGAGTTACACTTTCAGGGCCCACTGATATTCAAAATAGCTAATTGCATATGATTTGCAAATCTCCTCTTTATAGAGCTAAGGTTTTTGCCATATATATATGTGTGGGGTTTGTTTGTTGATATATGCATATTTTCATATGTATATATAAATGTGTGTGTATATATAAGAAAAGTGGCCAGGATCATTTTCTGACACTGAGGCCACCTGGCAATGAACTCATCAGGTCTCTAGTACTGAAGTGCCTGAGTCTGCAAAACAGAGAGGTTACAACCTAGAATTAGATGTTAGAGAGAGCCCACTCCCCAGTCCTGCCCAGGATCCGCCTGGGAGAGGGGAAGCTGGCCTGGGCCAGGGCATAGTGGTGGCTGCTCTGGTGACACAGCAGCAGAGAAGACCCAGTTCTAATGCCATCAGACATCCTGGTACTACTTTCTGGCACAAAGCAGCTCATGGAACCCTGTCCCTGACTACCAATGTCTGAGCTATGTTATTTTTAAATTATGGTGGTATTTTCTTCTTTACAGTGGGGGGAACATCAAATAAAACAGAATTAATTATAGTTATTTTTCCTTACTTCATTGCTATTTTTCCTTACTCTCATTACCTAAGTCCCAAGTAGATAGACAGTTTTCTCTCTTGCAGAAATCCTTCTCCTTCCCCCCTGATGAAATGCACATAATACTCAGGTAATGCCAGAGCAGGCATATGGCAACAGCATAAAAGCCATATATGGCCAAGGAGGCAGACTGCTGCCTTCTACTGTGCAAGGACTTATGACAACATCACACTGAAGGGTTTGCATGACTAAAATTAGGCAAAACATATTCTCCATGAAAGAAAGGCAAGGCAATCTATAAGCAGTAGCCAGAGGCAGCTTCAGACATGTCAATTCAGCTGTGTAAAGAATGTGCCAGTCTCACTCTTGGAACAGTCTCCACACTTAATATACAGAACTAGTCATTAAAAATGAGGGGGAGTGACATGAAAGGGTGAGGCACATGGCACACAGTGTGCTACCACAGCATACCATATATTCAAGATAATAGCATGCATTAGAAAATCCACTTTCACTGATGACAGGTACAACTATTGCCAATTAACTTCTCTCTCCACCTCAATTTCTGTTTCAAGGTAAATTCCTGACCCTAATGAATCCACAGCAAATTTGCTATAAAGGTTAGTAGGAACAATATTTACTTGTTCAGGATTGTGCAAGTGTTTATATTCTTCTAATTCAAATACACATACTTATTATATATTTTAATACATATGACCTGTTTCACCCGTCCATGTTACTTTCCTCAGTTTTTTGCATTATTTGGTGTAGCAAAGGCTGAAAAATGTTAAACTGCCCAGACTACTATTATATTCAAAAAGATGGGCAGCTATTTAAGAGGCAGAGCTCCTGTCTGTCCCGTCACATTTCTAGTCCCAGTCCTCCTCTGAGCTTTGTACGAGTGGGTCCCCTGCAGAAATGCACACAGTAAGGCATAAGCAACATTAGCCAGCTCAGATCCTGGAGGTCCATGTGGCATGAGTTCAACATTTACATCACTTTATATTTGCCCAGTGCAATGGCAACCAAATTCTGATGGTTCAGGGCATAATCCTGATCCACAAACTTCAATGCAAACCATGGACTTCTACTTTAAGGAGATTCAACCCTGGATTACAAGTGACGTTCCAGCACCTTCTTGAAAAGAAAATAGCAAATATTGTTAATTCTCTAGTGACGACATTGGTAGCCTAAAGGATTTAAAGAGATCCGTTCCATAACTACATGAAAATTATAATATCGTATACCAGATTGTTTAGTTTGTTCTTCTGTACACAGATGGTATGGATTCATGTTGGTGAATGACTAATATTGACAGTCAGGAGCTAACCACACCATTTAAAATATTCCGGTGCAACAGTAGATCACTTTGATCCATTACACAAGTAAGGAGGCCGGAGCTGACCCAGGAAAAAGGGAAAAAGATCATGGAGAAACCTGTTCCAGTTTTGAGGCTGTTGGAATGAATATTGTGCTGTGCACGTAAGGGCTCTGCGCAAACATACAGCTACTGAATGGACTCTGACGAAACTGATGATACACACACACAGCATTTCTGACATGGACATGTGAGCACAACACCAAGCCTCACTGAATAAATTTTAACTTCACTTTCACATAACCCTCAGTGTGGGGCAGTTTAATTTTGCCAGAAATTAATGTTGACACATTCCCTCTGAACAAACTCCAACCTATCTGCAAAGCCCATCTGTACAACCCTTCCAGAGACTCAACAGCCCCACTGACGACAACAGTACTGTCCACCAATTGCAGTGGTTTTATATAGGGAATAATGCTGTGACTCAGGCTGGCCTGCACTTTTTATTACATTTAACCATAAATCTTACTCATAGAAGTAAAACTGCATGAGCTTTAATTTCATGAGCAGAAAATATAAGTGCTTATTTTATTGCAGTTAGTGTCTAAAAGGCCACAGGAAATCTACCCACTCCTGGATGACTACACATCTTCATATTGTATGAGAGATTTTTAACTCATTTCCTAGATGAGATTCCACTATTTTGGGTAAATTAGTTGCTGATATTTAAAAGCAGTCCCCTTTCTGTATGAAAAATCCACGTCTCTAACATTTACAGGACTTACGTATGTTCTCTAACTAGCAGGGAATTTTTTTCTTACACCATAATATAGAATTGCACAGACACAAAAAAATACTTAGTCCACCTTTCTGCCAGTCATTAATTAAAAAACAAAACCAAAAAACCTTCTGATGCTATTTTATTCTGTCCAACTAAATTAATTAGTCCAGTGCCTCTATACCTTATTTTCTATTTCCAGGATCACAATTCCCTCAGTAAATGATCAAGTTCAACTACATAAGCAGGAAGATCAATGCAAAGACCTTGTGCTGAGGGTGAGGGGTCCAGAGGGAAGATCCAAGGCTATAATGCAATTCCTAAAATGTAGAAATGTAGAAATTGTATGATCTAATGCTTCAGTGTATAAATGAAGGTGGAGAAAAAGTGGAAGAAAAAGTCAGATGTATTTCTAGTGCTTCAAACTCGTAGAACCCATCCGTACTAAAGTCAGGATAACAAGCAACTCAAGTGACTTCAAGGATGCAAACACCAGCTGTGTTTGTTGAGTGAAACGTAGACATCATTTGTTTTTTTCACAAGAAACATTTTC
The DNA here is from genome assembly GCA_013397865.1 of Struthidea cinerea. Lineage (NCBI taxonomy): Eukaryota > Metazoa > Chordata > Aves > Passeriformes > Corcoracidae > Struthidea > Struthidea cinerea. The sequence goes on from VZTI01003716.1 coordinate 251,132, forward strand.
GAAAAAAGGACAATGGAACAAACATCAAGCTTGAATCAAGTGCCAAGTTTGTATACTTGATGACGGTACAGGCTTTATTTGTCAATCTTCTTTTGGAGTTGTCCAAAACGAAACACCAATGAAACAGTGCTAAGAAAAAGAAGTTGTCCAAACAAGTGAGACCGTCAAAACACATTCATATTATTTGACTTAAACCAACTCCTCCTTTATTGCAATCATCTAACTTTTTTTGTATGGGGACACACATCTGCAGTCCAAGACATCAAAGGAGGAAAAATTAAAGCAACACAGCTGTCAAGTGAAACAATTATCAAATATTGTTCCAAAATACCACCTCAAAAATGAAAAATCAGGCCTCCTAGATACAAATATGTTCAATGATTTATACACCTTGTACCTCTGAGATCGTTAGTAATGTATGCAGTGACAAACAGCGTTTTTCCAGTACAGGAGGTCGATGACCAATACCTTAATTCTAACTGAGTCCATCAAAGGCAATCAAGGAAATTATTCACACAATTTAAGCCAAAGGTGAATGTCAATAGTTTACATATAAAGCAAAAACAAAAATAGTTCCTTCTATGCAGTATTTTCCATACCTTTCATGCTAGAATGGTTTATAAACAAGAGAAGTACATATCAAAACTTTGGCCATACATCTTAAAGAGGATGAAATATATCTCTGGGATGTACAGGTCCAGAGGCAGATTAAACTGTTATCTTTATGTTGCACTTAAGCCTTGGTGCCAATACTTAGTAAAATTCATTCTGAAGAAGAATTTTAAGCTGGTTTTGTTCTAAGTGGGAATTCTCTTTCAAGGGGCTGCTGATGTAAAGTTCTTAGTCCCACTGCAGTTAACAGCTGTAGCTGCTGTTGACTTCAGTAAAACCAGGCTTTTAAACAATTCTTTTTAAACTTCTTCTACCTGTCATCAGAATTTGAAAGATAACACAGGCAGTGGCTGCTAACATATCACAGACAAACAAGACAGAATTTTCAAAAGCTAAGATTTTGAAAATGAAGTTTTAGCTTCGTAGACATACAGCCAGAAAACATCACCTTAGGTGTCTATGTTTTCGCATCCTGAGATGAGAATGCTAGTTGTGTAACAACTACCTTACTTTACAGTGACCACACATAAAAATGAAAGGCACAAAGGGTGATATGCTCTGGAATTTAATGAACTTGCCTTCTTAAAAAGCATAGAAAAAAGCAGACAGATCTTCTGATATCAAAGAAACAACTAAGAAAATTCCGTCTTTCTTCCACAGAACAGTCACACACAATTCCAACTGAATCAATGCCATTTAGCATGCAGGAAGTAATTCAGCCGAAATGACAATGGCAAATTCATCGAAAGAATTTACATCAGTTGATACTGACTAGATGAACAGAATTCAGCCCTTGTAGGTAGGTTGCCAAACGTGATTTTCGCAGGGCTGGTGTAAGTTTGCAAATGATTCGGACAAAAAAAGTTTGAATCAGCATTATTACATGCAGGACAGACATTCAGAACAGTCTCTTTTGATTCTGAGATAATGTTTTGTTGAGTTGTGTTTAACAACAGAGGACAATGGAAACAAAAATTAAGAACAAATAGTCCCTTTGTGCTTTGGCATAGTCCTCACAGTATTGTATCACTACAATTATTTTAACCTCATAGACACATTTTCCATTATTTCACTTTATTGCCCAGTGCTTCAGTGAAGTGTCTTTGTTCTTTAATACCATGGAAATTGGAAGCTCTGTAGTAGCTGTGTTCAGGTCAAAAGCATGCTTCTGTAAGCCTCTTTTTTTCCTTTATTTTGTTTCTCCAGAATGAGTAGTTCAAAACAAGAGCCAAAGCACACAAAGAAAGTTTACCTCCATGGTAAAAAAACATCCGGCCAGAAGACATGTCCATACAAAAAATTCCCTAGTCTTTCCTTTTTCTATTCCTTGGAACAGGTTTGAAAGCTAAAGTTGAAGTTCAGTTCCAGATTAAGATTAATGACTAATATCTTTATAATGCGTACAGTACAAAAAAACCCTGGAGCTTATTGAAAGAGAATACTGTAAGAGAATGCTGTTTTATTCAGTGATTGAAGCACTGTCACCTTCCCACAATGATGAAGAAAATATTTTTTACATTGAAAAAAAAGATTAATATTCACAAAGCATTCTTGGAAAAACACACTGTGGTAAACAAACCCCCAGATTTTCCTTCTATTTTCTTCTCATACTTAGCAGACTTCTGAAATTTGCTAGGGAAAAGTTAGAAGAAAAAATACTTGCCTGGAAAATTAAACTGAATTCAGTGGGCAAACAACAATAAGAAACACAAAGACACTAAAGGGAAAACAGGAGACAGATTTCTGAACTATTTCCCAGTTAAACCCAAAGACATTAATGCTGAGGGCGCTGGATTCAACATTAATAATTTAAAGACGTGAACTATGGGTTCACTATAAATTTTGACACCATTTTTGTAGTTGCTCATTTCATGGTGTTATTCACATAGGCAGCAGTTTCCAGAATCAAACCCATCCTCCATGTTTTCACTGCAAGGAAACCTAAATCACAATAAAATTATTTTTTTGTGCAACATGATTTTTTTAAAACATAAATCAAATTACATAATGCAAAAAAAAATCAAATTAATTTAATAGATTTCTATAAATATAGTCCTTTCAGTTGATTCAATTGAGTTTATTGTTGCAACTAAGTGAAATCAGTAGCGTTAGTTTATAGAATAAAGTTGTGAGCAACAAGTCATACTCATCAGTAGATAGGACAGTGAAAGCAGATTATTACTTCACTCATAAATTAACAGCAAGTTTAGAAAATGTCATGGAAATTGATTTTTAAATTAATACTGTTTTCTTAAAGGTACCTGCCCATATCCCAGCACAAGTCCTCTCTTATGTAATACAATACTCTGAAACACAGACTTTGGGAGGAGGATTGATCACATTTGCTTTTACTATTTAAGATAAAGAATACTGTTTCAGCAAGTTAAGAAGATTCCTTCTGTGGTCAGATGAGACGGACTGCCACTGTCTGAGGACAATTCTACATGGTCTCAGGGAACGTCTCTGTGGCACCTAAAATACTCCTGAAGCTAGGCTGCTGCTGAAAGGAACCACCCCATCCTCCCTCAGCTGCACATTCCTAGAGGCCTTTGTATGCTCACATTCAGTGAGATCAAGATACAGATTAAGGGGAAAATTAACCTCCAAATTCAGTTGAAAGCACTCCAGGCAACAATCTTTCAGAAACATAAACCCCAATATGAGTCAACAAACACCTACAGGAAAAAAATCCGTAAGTATAGCACAGCAGCACGCACTCAGTTTAATCTAAAATGGTGACAAAACTGCAGCTTAAAATAGGAGGAAGTTCCAGAATTTTCCTTACAGAAGAAACCTACGTAACACCATAAGACTACTGAAATCATATGAAATCTGCCTATTTATCTCAAATTTCTCTGTACTATGTAGAGCATGGTTATGAGATTTTTCCATGATGCTTGTAGAGCAAATTTTTTTTACACACCATTCAATTGTTTGCGCAAAATTTCTTTCCAGCGAAGATGCAAACATCAAAGCAAGACTCTAAATGTAAGATGCTTCTGTCCTTGCCTTTACTGCATCAGTGCAGCCAGCTATGTTCATCCTTAAACTTTCACAAAACCGAAGTCATAACTAATGACTTCTTCATGTGCCACTGAGTTCCACCTTAGAAAGTCTTTGAGTAACAATTTAAGTAGACTTTGGATTGCTTCTGCAGAATTGATGGTTATGGAACCTGAGAGCTGCAGACAAAAAGCACTTAATGAACACTGCATGGAATTTCTAAATCCCTGCTACATTGTTCCATGATTTTTTCTTTTTGTTAAAACTTTTATTATTACTGTTAGTTCATAAAGTTAAGAACTCTGAAAGCTGATGCTGCAGAATTTCTAAGCACAATGAGACAGTCTCAATGAATTATTTTTAGGAAATAACTCCATATCTTTAGAACAAATAAAAATATCATATATCAGAAAGCACAGGAAATAATCTGATACATATATTTTTGCAATTCCTGTGCTAAAACTTTTGAGATGTGATATTTCAAATCTTTTGAGATTGGATATTTTATATTTCAGGTTAAAGAGGAGACTTGCTTTTTTAAGTATGAGGATGCATAAATGTACTTAGAATAAAACTTTGTGTTAGGGTTTTCAATTTCCATTAGTTCTGTATCTCTTACGATTTTGGTAAAACTCCCCAGGCTGCTTATAAGGCTTGAGAAGACAGCACCAGACCTTTCAGATTTCCTATAAATTGTCACTGTCACTTGGTGCAAGTCACACTTTGAAACCTATTCCAACAAGCCAGTCTAGCAACACAAAGACCAAATTACTTCTCTGTCGGAGAGCTTACGAAGTGACGACCATGGGATCATAACTGCCCCACGTCTGATGCTGGCACAAGGTTCTTGGCAACCTGAATAAGAAGACTTCAGCCCTGGGCCTCTCCCCTCACTCCAGCCCAAGAAGTCTCTATCTGCCAGCAAATAAGCTCTCGTTAAGACCTCTTTCAAAAATGTATCTGAAACCTATTTTTAACTCTGGGTCTCAGTATTGCTGTTTTAGACAGCTGTGCTCTTTACCACTTGAATTAGCCCCAATTAGCCACATGCTCAAAACAATACGGCTCCTGAAACTGCCAGCACACTTACACAGTAACACCCTCCTATGAGCCTCTGATCTCCCTCTTCTCTCTGTCCCTCCTGCTGACACACACTCACTATTATGCAATCAGAACGACAATCCCAACCTCAGTCAATTTGTTCACTTTCACTTCTGCCCCAGGATGTTGTCCATTCCTGCTTACAAACAGGTGGCATACCTAATTTTCTAACTATATTGCATTTTAAAAGCAATACTTCAACCAAGAAATATGAGTGCTGAGTGTTTAGAACTGTATGTTCTATGTACGTTCTCCAGTTCTGCTGGGAGAATGTGTCTCCTTATTTTAATGCCAGAAAATAATTCATAGCAAAAAATATAATATATTCTTTTTTTCTTCATCTGTTCAAATCTCATTCAGGAAGGATTAACTGTGTAAAAAACCAACAGCAGTTTCATTTTTTAAACAAAGGGTACTATATGCAATATATATAAAGAAAATATTTACATTACAAAGTACTATTGCAACAGGAGGACATCAGTATTTGCAAATCTGGAAATGGATAAAACAATCAGAAACACTAGGCATTTTTCCAGATTTACAGTGTACAGAGAATGCAGATACACATCATCAGGGATACAAGAGACATGAGGCAAAACCAAGGGTCAGTGTTCACAGAAGTCACTGACAAATGCAGGTATGGTGACAGAAGGAGAAAAAAAAAATAAGAAAATTAAAAAGAGTAGGAGAAAAATCATTACTCAGAGGCAAAAGTACAGAGGAGCTCATGCGAGAAGCTTATAACTACCAAGGAAATGGTGACATGGGTAGTCCTCTGACTCAAGAGACAAAGAGGGAAATGCTGGACTTGCCAGGGAAACATTCTTGAAAAGCAAAAGTGAGGCTACCTAACAGAGGAGATATTTCAAAATGTGTCTTTCTTTCATTGCATCATTGAAAGGCCGTACTGAAACCAAGCAATGATTCTCCTCTCAGATATTCGTCTCAGTGTCTCATCCTGAGCTAAATATCATAAAAACATGCCACTTACAGTATAGATCAACAAGTATAGATCTGTAAAGGCCTGCACAGGGCCATTATTTGGGTGAAAATCTCCATATTGGTAATTCATTTGCCATCTAATCTCTATGAAGACAAAGATTTGCCTTTCAATCATCTAAAGCTGAAAGGCTTATCAGTGGAATGCAGGTTTCAGCAGGACACCAAGCAAATTCTCTGTTAATTCTTCTCAAACTGCAAGTTTATTTTTAGCAAAAAGACAGCATCCATCCACCGTGGCAAAGGCTCAGAAACAATTTGAAGATTAAATAGCAAGAGCAAGTTGAAAAGCAGAGAGAAATGGTGAGAGTATGTACCCCCACTGAGAAGACAAGTTCTACTAAAGTCTGAGCTTCCTTTTTAAAAACTGTCAGCAGCATCTCTCAGCGTGCTTTTTAGACATAGATCATTAAGGCTTAAAACTAGCAAAAATATTAAGCACCTTACTAGCCCTCCATTTCTGAGGTTATAGTCTCCACAACTAATTTGCTGAGTCTATTACTTCTACTGGAAACAGAGCTGCTCGGCTGTTCATTTCCCTAAACAGTTATCTGCTGTCAGGCTAAGTCTCTTGTGCAATATTTGAGCCTTCCAGTTACTGTAACAGCAATTTTAGCTTTCAGAAGGCTTCCCCTTCCTCTTGCAGACTGAAATTTGTTTTGCAATTCAGTTCATTTTATTTATAAATATTTAATTTTCATTTGCCTCCTTAAAATTTGTTCTGAGTGGATAGTAACATGAATTTATTATGAAGTGTATTTATCTTTCTGTATCTCATTAGTGCTCGAGTTCTGTTGACTCTAAGGATTCTGCTAAACAAACTTCTGGAGGCCAAATTAAAGTGCATGGAGGAAATTAAATGTAAATTTAGGATGCAGTTCTTCTTTTATGCCCCTCTGCAATTTTCCTCAAAATCATATGCCCCACAGGAGTTCAGAAATGGCTTCAAGGCTGGTGATCTGAAAACAGGAGACATGCTCTGGATTAGTTTTAGCCCCTCTGCTCTGTATACAAACTGCACCATTTCCAGGAATAACCCAAAGTGACAGTTTCAGGGGTTATAAACATGCACACAACATAAGAAAAAGGGTTAAAAAAAGTCAGTTTTTTAAATGAAACAAAAAACCCGGAGTGAGGGCTTGTAGCTGTCACACAGTGTTACTTTATGCTAGTTGTCACCCAATACTACTTTTTACCAGGTCTGCACACTGTTCACGTCTCTCTGAGACAATGAACAGATCAGAAAGTTCAAATCAAATGAGGCTGCTTGAAAAAAAAAACAAACGCAAAGAATGAAATGAAAAAGACACAAATAGTCTCAAGATCAAAAAAGAACAAAAATGTGAGTGAAGAATAGCTGACAAAAAGAATAATGCCCATTTGTGCAACCCATCATGACAATGGTTGATAACATTTTCAACATACCTTCAGTTCCACCAGTTAGCAAATATTCTGATAACATAAATATCCTGAAAGCATGGGCCAGGAACAGCACAGCATGATTTCAATCTGGTTTGAGTTAGGTTTTCATAGAAACAGGTCATTAATGGAATTTAATTTGTCATTTTAAAACCTTTATGATGCAGCTGTCTTGGCTGGATATCAAAAGCTCTTTTCACTACTTCCCTGCTACAGGGAAATTAGAAAGAAATTACTAATTGGGCAATTCCAAGCATATCTGCATACTTTTTCCCCGAAGACCAGCATCATAACTGCTTTATTGGTAAGTTCACAATGAGAATCAGGATTTATCATTAATACTAAATTATTTGGGAGATGGAGAATAAAAAAGTATAGAGGCAGTTAATTCAGATTTGAATTATGACGCCAGAAATTATTGCAATGCTAATCACCTTGGGTACAGGAGTTCATCAGTCTGAATGAAAATCATATGTTGCACTTAGTGTTGTTGGCTTAATGCAGGGCACAGATTAAAAAAATTAAATTAACAGTGCAAACATTTAACAAAAGTATTTAAAGAATACGTGCTTCTTACTCTGTCTCTGCATAGATAAAAGACAGATACTTTATGTTGGGGCTGAATGAAAATGCATTGTGCTTTCCAATCAGTGGGTAAGCATTTAGTCAAAAGTACGTCTACTGGTGCTCTCAAAATGTCATGGTGATCCATTTTCTTTAAAATTGAATGACATGCTATATGATATGATTTTTCTTTAAAATGGAATAATATCTGTGTGTCCTTCAGATAAAACAAATTGTATTTTTAAAAGTTCACACTAGTCTACTAAAATGGATACTGCAGTTCTCTCTATCACTAAAATACTCAATAATCTGCCATGCTGTAAGATATTTCAGACAGCCAAACAGGTTTCTGGTTACAATTAAAAAGCTCTTGGTTTTTTAGTTTGTAAAAGCTTAGGTATTGCTCTAACACATTCTCTTCTCATTCCCAGACAAAACACAATGCTGAGAATTTCCAGTAAGGTCCTGCAAGAACAGACACACTTTTTCAAAACACTCAAATTTTTCAAAATGTTCATTACAGCTGCCACTGGCATTTAAACTTCCTGAATAGGAAGTGCTCCAAAACTTGACCTCGACAACATCATCTTTCGTATTAACAATTTCAAGACAGTAGAATTTACAGATGTCACATATTTTATTACAGAAATTTCTGTAATACTCTGTTAAGTGGGACTCTCTTAGCTACTGGAAGAGTCTTATAAGCACACTATGTTATCAGCAAAGCCTTGTGACAGTGAAAGCAAGTAACCACACAACCAATTTAGCTTTCTTGACTAGGTCCTGCTGAAAAAATTTAGTTTGCAGTAAAGTGCTAACTTTAACTCCCACCACACCTTTGAAGACTGAAGGCGCTACTCTATGCTTAGTACTTGACAAGTTGAAATATATCAGATTACATCTTGAAAATACAGTTATCATCCCAGTTCCTTCTGAACCAGTAATGAAATGGGGGGGAAAAGTGCCTTATTTTCTTGATGGTCATACTTATTAAAGAAATAGAACAAAGTCCTATAAACTGCATAATCCCTAAACACTGGAAGAGATTAAATAACTGATAAAAATGTTATTAGCACAGATAATTTCTACTATTTATATCTTTATACATTTTTATAAGATACTGGGAGAGCCATTTATCTCTCAAAAGGTGATTACCAACGACTATCCAGTAAAATAATCATCAAAAACTAGGATAGTAATTCAGATAAAATACATTGATTAGTTCCTGTAAGAAAAAGAAGTGAGCAGAAAGAGCATCAATACCATCATTGCCATACATTAGTCAAGCTGGTTAATACGGCATCAAAAGCACTCCAATAAGGAAGTGATGAAAGCTAAAAACAACCTGCAGAAACCACTGGTAAGACGATCAGCTTTGATACATGGCACAGTGTATTTGAAGAAGCAGTTTTAGACATGGAATCCAGCAAAAGGAACTGAGGGATTCTTGACAGAATAAACAGAAGCATACATGGAAATGGAAAGCTGTGAAAGCAAAAGACACAAGGAGGAGGTTTGAGAGGTACATACAACACAAAAAGGAGCAAAGCAGTGATAGCAGCAGAAGAGGCTGCATGGAACTGTAAAAATACCTTACATTTGCAGCATGCATTGGCATTTATGGTTAGATCTGTAGAGGCAGGATTTAGACGCTTAATTTAGACGCTTAAGTTCCAAAATTAGATACTCAGCATCATCCCTGTTAGTTAAACCTGCATATCAGCACACTCAGCTGCTATTGCTCAAGAGAGCTGACATCTCTAGTACTATTTTAATCAGTTTCACTTCTGTTCATATCTATGGATAGTTCCACATTCTGCTGCTTCCCTTTACTGTGGCATTCCAATCAAGGACATCCTCAGAAAACCAGGCTGAAGACAGACTGCAGGACTAATGACAAGCACTCCCTGGAGCTAGGGCTTAAAACTCACGTCTCTCTACTCCCAGATGTGTGAGCTAATCTGTAAACTGATCTTCTTTTGCACTCGCAATTAATATTTAATTATTCCACGCACAGCAAAACACCTTCAACAGGAGACACTGCAACCATCCCACCTCAGTATTTTATAGCCAGGATACTTTCCTGGAAGATAGGAGATGCTGATTAGAGCTCCCTCAGGCAGAGAAAGGAATTGAATGCAAGCCTGCTGCCTTTTAACTGCTGAGGTAGTGCATAGCACGCGTTGGGAGTGGCAGGCAAGCAACAGAACAGTAAGAGTTTTTGAACAAAAAAGGCCATATGGCTAAGTTCAGGAAAGGGAGCCTGCCTTGAAGGACACCAGTCCCAGACAATGACACTGCTCAAGGCACTCCCCCTTTTCAAGATCTCTCCCAAGCAGCTCTCCATTCATCCTGTTGGGATTTGCCATGTAACTCACCTTTTCCTAGAGGCTTCCTAATCATCTAACCTTAATGATGCAAATTCACAAACACCAAGCACCTTGGGTGCAGCAAACCTTGAAGCTGCAACATTTTTTGTGCTTTGTGAGTGTAGTGCCCAGCAGCTTAGAGAAGAGATCAAGAAGCACAGTGTCACTGCCAGAGTGGGGAAATACCTTAATCACTTGGGGTTAGCACAATTCTGGGTGCACACAAGGCAATAGAGTGAGCAGCCCAGACTGAGAGCATTTACTGTAACCCAACAGAAAGTCATGAGGAAATGAAGACCACCTTTAGCATATACAAATAATGAAGTCCAAGAAAAAGTAGAGCACCTACAAAACGAGTTTTCTTCAACTCTGCTTCTCCACATGCTCCCGTTGTGTTCCTCTCTTCCAGCATTTACAGTCTTATCACCAAACCTCCTACAATTTGTATGCCCCACCAGTTCTGTTGAAAGCTACCATCTTTCAACAGCCTTTACAGATAATATTCCTTCTCTCATCACACTAATAAAATTAACATGATTAACCATTAATCACTAAAATAAAACATTCTCTCTGCCTGAACGTATAAAAAAATAGTTTAGATTATTTGTAAAACAGATTGTAATTTTTGACATACTGAGCATACTGAGTTAGATTCTGACTTGTGATATGAATCAGTACATTTCCAAGAAAGAATTTGATTTACATCACATGAGTATCTTGCTTGTCTAATTAATATGCATCAGGACATTATGCAGGAATGCTCTCCACATGGCATACATGTCCATGAACTGAGTGATACATCACACACATTCCTTCGAGATCTGCCATATCAGAGAGGGTGTCCCACAACATTGCTGTATTTGCACTTGCTCAGGTGGGTGAGGCTGAAGCATTACTGCAGTAAGCATATCACAGATATACCTGCAGGAAGAAATTACAAATGGGATGCTATAAACCTTTGAGATCTCCAGAGGCCCTTATCATCCAACAAGAAACATTGCTCCTTCACATTGTTTTCCTTTTTCTTTCTTGTCAGCATGTCTCAAGGGGTCTCTCATACCACAGAAATACTTAAGATATCCTGGGTTATCATTTTCATTTTTCTGAGATCATTCCCAGGATTCGGGAAATGAAAAAGCCAGTTTATCTATGAAAGGATGGGAAGGACACAGACACTTCATTTACCATACTAAAGCAAACAGTCCTAAAGTGCAATCCTTCAGATAACATGGCTGCAGCTTCATTCTTTCTGCCTCCTCAGATCAGATGAGGAAGCCACTCTGCTTCCTGAGTCCAGAATCACGTTCTTAAATAATTGTTTCAGCTGAAAGAAAAAAATAACACCAGCACACTAAAAATAACTCACCTGTGGAGCACTATGGAGACATTGTAAAGCATTGAAGTTTTCATGCTACGTAACTAGGAAAGAATCACTTAGAGTTCCTTGAAAATGTTCAGACCTCAGCAACCAACAGCCTTTCTAGAATTAATACCAGGCTCAGCAGCACTGCACAAGATATCACAAGCCTGTAAGATCACAGGTAATTACTCATTGCAGCGTAATTTCAGCTTTCATCACAATACCAAAACTGTAGCAACCCAACATTTTTCAAGAGTACTTACATTATCCAAACGTCTCATGTGCATACACGTAAAATTCAGCTACAATTTGGGGATATACATACTGAAATTGTATAGAAAAGATTAAGGTGCCAAGGTACATAAAGCAAGGTTTATCTTGTGAAGTTAAAATTCCTGTTGACATGTGGAAGTTCAGGCTGTTGCAATCAAAAGGCGTATTTGCAAGTCTAACATTTATAATTACACAAACATTCCCCCACCCTTAATGTCAAATGTACTGAATGCCTTTCCGTCAGTGAGAGGCTTTCCAGCTGGTGAAGAAAACAGCATCAGGAATTCAATGTGTATATTATTTAAAACTATTATCTATCTATATTTCTAAAGAGAATGGAGTTCATTTTTGTTCTAGTCTGTAACTCTACTATAGCCAAATGCCAGAATAATGGATAAGATATATAAATTTAAGAAGTACATAAGAATATTCACTTACAAACATCTCAAAAATATTACTAAGCTAATACATATCTTTAATAAATGGTGAACTGTTGTTATGGAGTGCAGTGGTTCAAAGTTTACTTATGCCTATTTAAAATATATTAATTGTTAACACAGACATTCCTCATCTGTGTGACAAGTTTACACTCTCAATTAACCAGGCATTAGCGCTTTGCAAACTGCTTACCAGTGAAACAACATAAAGTACAAACTAAATACCTTAAATCAACTACAAATGGGTCTGTCTCCTCCAAAGTTATTTCCACTTTGAAAGGCAGCAAAGTCTACAAGATTGCAAGGGACTGGCAAGTAGCAAGTCTGGCACTAACCCTTCGTATGACTTTGGAAAAGCTGTCCTGGGTTCCTCCTCCTTCTTTTGTCTGTCTGGTGTTTAGAAAAAGGGATCTTGGAATGGTGTTCAGGTCTGGAATCATCCCATGTCAGTAAAACAGCTTACCAAAGCACCTGCAATAAGAGATTAATTGCCTAGGCTTCTTGTGTAATTGGTAGAGAGTATGGCATATGTCTTCCATGATCCATGCAAAAGTTTTCCTATATTCCTTTGATCATGTAGAATATTGGTGTAAAAAATAGAAGCAAGTTAACTGGTTATACCTGTATTGCTCCAAAATAAAGAATTTAGACACATTATTCATCCTTGATATAGTCAGGGCTTTTTTACCCAATAAATAGAAAATTACAAATATAAAACAATAATGTGTAATTTCTGAAAGCAAATTCAAAACTAGAAAAGGTGGGCAGGGAGGAAGTCTGTAACATGGAGGGATACAGCTAGATTTGAATTACACACCTATCTGACTCAAACTTGTTAACAAAAAAAAAAAAAAAAAGAAAGAAAAGACAAAAACTAGAAGTCCTGTGCACCACAGGGAAAGCTCCAAGTGAAAGTAACACCAAGATCAATCAAGCTAGTCATGGAAGCATGGACATGATGGACACTGACCATATTCACAGGTTTCTTACAGGAATGCTCGTTGATGATTTTTTTTTTTAGAGCAAATTATACAGAAGTTTAAGATTAAAATATGCAGTGTAGTGTTAACCATCTTACACCTCTCACTAAGATAAACAGAAGGATAAATATTAGTATATTCTTCTTAGAAATCAGGCAGAAAGGTCAATATCCATGAGGAGCTGAAACGCTGCTTTGAAGGAAACATTCTGAGTAATAGGGCTCCATTGAAACATGGCAACAGAACAACCGTGGATCCTCGCATCTCTTCTGCTACCCTTTCAAATATTCAGTCATCACTGCCCTCACTCATGCTCTCATGTCAGAAGAGTTTCTGCTGCACCTCAGGACTGACAGCCACAAAAGCTTACTTCAGGACTGCTTCCTGATGACTAATTTAAAATAAAATATCACAGAAGAGGAGACCATAGAAAGAGCATCCCCCAGTCAACACCCACTACCTGTGAGCAGAGCAGAGAGCAGCTGCAGGTGGATACTAGCATAACAACGTGCAAACATATATTCTCCTTGACATCGGCTGCTGCAGCAGTGGGTGCAGTGGCAGAAAGAAGGGCTTTTAAGCAACAGTAAACAAGCCAAACACTCTTCAACTAGAGTATTTGAAATAAAAAAATGCTGCATGTTGTATCTACTTCACTAGCTGACAAATGAAAGTGAAGTAGCTCTTAGGCTGATAATGTGACTGCGCTCAACACAACAAACTGCAGTCATTCTTGAAGGGCAAATGAAGCCCTTGGTAGCAGGACAGAAATGGGACTACTGTTGAATTTGGCTGCGTTTTCCAGTCCCAGCCTAAGAACATACCGTAGCCTAACAGTATGTTTCAGTATTTGTTAATCTGATTAGGTCAGTCTGTTGAAGTTAATTTTTATTGCCCTATCTAAAACAAGAGGAAATGGGAATCGTTAAGTTACCTTTCCCAATCATTCCTTCAACACACCTAGCTTCCTAGAGGATAAACTACCCTCTGCTGGACTAACAGAGAATTTACAGGCAAGAAAACATTTCCTTGAAAACTTCTTATGGACCTTCCTAAAAACATTCTGCTGCAAATACAGTTCGTCATTTGTTGCAGAATTACTAAAGCGGGAGCTTATTCCAGTGATTTTTGCAGCCAGTGTCCTCTTAGTGAAAGACAACTGACTCACCTAATACATGAATCATTCCCACAAAATTAGCCTTTTTTTCAAGGAGCTTTAGTAGATTCTTCTAAGAACCAAGATGCTGATTAACAGATATTATCCAGTAACTTGTTGGTTTGTATTATTTTTCTTGGTCCAGAAATCTTTCAGAATTCAATACTTAATGTGACATAACTCACCCCACGCAAGAGTTAATCACACACAGTAGTTACACAGTGTACAAACCCTTTCTGAATAACTGCAATAGCAAGCATTTAAAAACCAGAAAAAATCTTTCCCAAAGAGCCCAGCCTCAGCATTTATTCAGTTAGTTCTTCCACCCGGTAACAAAAGAGCCATTGCAGTTCACTACTTGTTAGTCCATCATGACAGCTGGAAACACTTTGAAGTCCAGCCCCATAGTGGGCAAGGTGGTACAAGAAAAAACTTCTATTAAACTTTCAGCTGATTTTAACTCACATCTATTCTCAAATCACATGCCCAAGCCAGCCCTCATGCTGCAAAGGTAGCATAGAGACTCAGCACATACTTTAAAGAATTCTGCCCTCTTTCCAAAATGGTCCAGGTACCTTCATGGAAGAAAACAAATTTCACCTCAAAATTACTGACCGTCTTCTTGGACCACTTCACCAGAACAGAAAGAGAACACAATCTGTACATAGGCAGTATACTTTCCAGAGAAACTACAGTTTATTTTACGTGGAGGTGTTGAATAAAAAAACAAAGCCAAGTATGACGACAGAGAAAGGAATGCTACAAAACCATATCATGAGTTAAACCACTTCCAAGACTGTTAAACCAGCTGCAAAAATCACAGGTCCACTGATTTCACCACAGGTGCCTTTGGTACGCAGCTTTTAATACCTGATAAAAGTTTCAACTTTCAAACAGAAATGCACAGCTCTGGTTCTTTCTTCAAATCCACAGGATATGGGTGTATATCACACTCTGACAACACTATCACACCACCCGAAAAAAAGCCCAAAATGACAACCACGAGAAAGCCTGCTACTTTGTTGAAATTTCTGGCACACAGATACTGTCACAGAATTACAGCCAGGATGCTTGGAAAGGGTCTTCAGTCTTATGATCTCTCATGGAAAATCTGCAGAACAGCTAGACTGCAACAGGACCTGCCACATAACCGCTTCCTGTGCAGCGCCGGGCTGCTTCTGCTTCCACCACGGCTGTCGATCACTGTACCTCCTCACAACAAAATCAAACAGCACACAGCACCAGCCATGGAAAGTTTAAAAAACACAAAAAATTCCAATTACTAATATTAACAAAGTATATTCTAAGGCCCCTGTACAACTAATCCAGCATATATTCTAAAATACTAGTTTACTTCAGTGAAGGTAACAGCTTGTAACCAAGAGGAATTTGACATTTTTTTCATAACATAACATTTTTTTCTGCATAGGGTCTGGCTTAGCTGGCTATATGTAATGCATCAGGTAATGCCTAAAATAGTCAAAATTATTTTAAGGGCTCTTAAAAAAAAGAAAATATGTTGACAGCTATTTATCAGTGCTCGTCTACGAACTTCCCATTTCTGCTGTTGGTCTCTGAAAGGCAAGCAAAAACTGCCAACTTAAAAAAATAGGTAGATAGATAGATAGATAGATAGATAGATAGACAGATAAATAAAACAGTATAAGCAACAGTTGAAGCATAAGCTATTTTAACCTACACAGTTCCAAAGAAACAGATTGAAAAAATACATTGAAGTATTTTTAGTATTTTAACAACTAATGCAGACTTCAAAACTGCTAAAATAGAATTGTGTACTAGCGCAGTGACAAATGTTATTACAGAGGAAAAACCCAGTGTACTACAAAGGTTAACAGCATTGTTTAAACAGACAAAAAAACCCCAAACCTCAGTAGCATGATTGACTAATATGGAACACATGACTGTGGAGTAAATTCTAGACCTGTTCTACATACAGTGTCCTACAGGGGTTCAGAGGTGCCCTGCATGCAGGGCACCACTGTGTCCCCTGGCAGTAGCATTTGCAGCTCTCTCCTAGAGCAGCACGCAACAAAAAGAGTGGGAATGGAACAGGACTGCTCTCACTCCACAAAAATTTCCCACCCTGGGAAAGCCCCCACTCATCAAGACGTTTTATCAAGAAAAAAGGAAATGTGCCAGAAGGGCTATTAATAATGCTAGTAATAATTAGAATTCCTAAAAAAAAGAAAAGAAAATAAAAGAAAAAAAAAAAGAACCAAACCAAACTGTTACCATCTGTGATGATTTTATACAAAAGTATGAGGGCAGGAAAATATTCTATGTTTTAAAATATAAATTTTTTATCTACTTACAGTGCTACTTCTGTTGAAGTGATGTTACAGATTCCCCAATTCCTTTGAAACAGTTTTTCAACTTAATCCTTGCATAATTTTTCTTTTCTAATTATTAATTACAGAAAGACTGTTATGTAACATTTGGTTCAGTCTATCTCCATTGTCTATTAATAATTACTTTATTTTGGCATACAGACAGAGTTTACTCTAACAGTTGTTTTTCTTCCTGAGAATATTTTATGTGTCAAAAGTATGACAGTGAAAATTAAGCAAAAAAGTGGCAAAAATGTTTTCCCATAGCCAAATTTTCCACGAAAGGAGAAAGGCTGACAAACTCTTGAGTAAGTCAAGAATGTTACTGAACTCCGAATATGTAATGGGAGTTTAACATGCAAAATGTTTTTCAGACCTGCAGCATGCTAAGACCAGTCCAAAGTTTCCAAAATTGGCTGTATACACACTTCCACTCCAGGCTCCAGACATCACTCCTCTGGAAGTGGAGCTCATAGAACCACTGCCAGAAAATGCCCATCAATTCAAATGTCTAAATGGGCACTGTAGTATTAAAATCACAGCTACAGAAAGCAGAAAGGCCTTCATATAGTTATTTGGCTATGCTCCAGCTGCCCCTGAGAAATGCAGGTAAGCTTTTGGAACCATCAGCTAGTTAAAGGAGATATAAGTAATATCACGTGGCAGCTGAGACATGCTGAATAAATATGACATGGAAGAAAAAGTAAAAAAAAAAAAAAAATTAAAAAAAGAAGTCAAATATTTAATTAAAATCTTTCACCAAGCTAGAAATATGACCACAGTTAGTTATACATCTCAACTGATCAAGCCATAGTAGTTGACTCATGTGTGTCACAATTAACCTTCTAAAAATTGTAACACTATAATCAGAAAAACTTTACTCTGAGGCAATTAAGAGTAAATCCTAACTATTGTGACTGTCCTAATATTTCCTAATCTAGAATTTTTGAAATTAATTGTGGGTTTTTTCCCATTCGTGATTCAAAGCTTTTATTTTTAACTCATTATATTTTGACTTCTCACATAAGTGGTTTCCTCACAAACAGAAGTTCTTTGGTGGTTACTCAATGTGACAATGTGTGACATTTATGATATGAGAGGATGACAACTCATGTTACAAGTGGAATTTCTTCATTTTTTCAGTTCCACTTCAGTTCCACAGTGTCCGCTTTGCTCTGAAGACTAAAGATTTCACGTGATTATGCTTTTCATCTTGACTAGGAGTTCTATGTATCAAAACCATTAGTTCAATGGGAAACTCCCAAAAGTTACTGTATTTTTCTAATAACTCTGAAAGCTAGACAATGGGTAGACACAGTAAGCTCACATCTCCAGAAACCCATCCCACAATTGTGTAACTGACTTCTATCCTATTCTCTAATTAAAGAACTAACACTATTTCACAAAACTGATCTTACTATCCTTGCACTCAAAACTATACTTTTTGTATACTTTTCCTTTAAAAAAAAAAAAGTGAGGTTTCTTCATTGATTTTCCTGACTTTCTGCATTTTTTAATTAGTTCTTCAAGTGTATCCACTATAAGACAGACCTTCTAGAACAAAAGATAGCATTCACTCTTTCACACACACACTCATGTCTACAAACCCACAGAAGGGCCTGGGCACCCTCTGCTATAGACTGAACCTTCTTAAGACAGTCTGTTATGAGATGGGCAAAATACCTCTTAAGATGAGATGTGCAGATGAGAAAAGAAGTGAAAAAAAGGCAGCAACAAAGAAACACAAATCATTTCCTCTGCCTTTAGTCATGAAAAATTTTGCACCGCTTCAGGGAAGCAAGGTAGCTCTTTTTCCATACCAGTAAATACTGCTGCACCTGTGTGAAGTTAATCCCATATAATGGCCTCTAAAAGCCAGAGCTCCAAAGTCTCGGTGTAGGAAAAAAGGACTGTTGAGAAAGCATGTGCAATTACACCTCCCGAATTCAGAGCTTGCTCTGCACCTGGGTCAGCTTCCCTGGAACAGTCAGAAAACTGTTTAAAAGATAAGAAAAACAACCTTTGTGCTGCACTTACTTTGGATATTATTTAGAAGAGCTTCTAATTTGCTTCTGATAATTAGGCAAATATAACTGATCAACCTCTACTCCCACGTGTACCCCTGTGCTTGTGACAGAATGACTTTCTAATTTTGCAAAAAATAAAGAGGTACCAGTACCAGCAAAAAAAAAAAACAGTAAGGAAAAGTGCTGTTTGTTTTCTCTGAGCAGATCAGAGCACCACCACTACTATAGTTTATTTATCTCTGTACGAGTTACTTAAAAATCAATGGTTTTCCTAAAACTGTATTTTAGTTTTCAAAGCAGTTAGATAACAACACTAAAAAGTGGATCAAATAAAAAACAGGGGGTTTTTTTTCATGTCTGCCCACACAGTACTGAAAACTGAAACTCTTTGTTCTCTTTCCTACAGTACAAATTTGTCCTCATATAGTTTGTTCTATCAGTACTTTTGTCATCAGTATATCATGATGTTATCATGACTTTACTGATAGCAAGTCCACAGGCATCATTTTCATAGGCTTGAAGGAAAAAAAAAGAGAGGGAAGATGATAATAAGGCTGACAAATAAAAGACTTTTATTAGTTGTTTTGCCTTTGTCCAAGAGAAGAGATTCTTATAAGGATATAAATGCCATGCTTTGGGACAGAGGTTTTGTGTTCTTTATAACAACAAATGTCACCAAGTGTACAAGGAAGGGCAATAGACCAGCTGGATCTGGGTGTGAAATCCAGCATGACAGCGTGAAGCTTCGTTCCTGAGCCAGAAGCGATAGCACAGGTCACTAGCACAGAAACACCCATGGACATATTTGTGGTCGTAGGTCTTGTATGGACATTTCTGGACTAGGGACGACATCACCACCATCACCTCTTGGGTGAAAGCTGCACATAGGCACTGCATAAAGTGACTGCTGTGCTTCCACCAGCCCAGATAAGACTGACTGTAATCGTAGGGCTTTGCCAACAAGTGTAACCCTATTTCAAATTCACACGTGATCGTCCCACAGTCGAGACCGAACAAGTTCTTGGAACAAACATACAAATGCATCCCTTGAACGTACACACACCCTTCCTGTGCTCGGTACCCACACTAACAGAGGCCAGAAACAGGCAGTACAGCAGATCTTCCCTTTGGCAGCGGGACACTCCGGTCATGCTGCCCTGATGCCAGAGCATCGCCTGCGGGCCGTCCCCGGCGACATCACCTCTCTGTGATCGCGGCCCGGCGGGGCGCGGGGGTGACACGGGCTCAGGCCGGCACACGTACTGCGGGACCCCTCCCCGGCTCCTACGCTG
This sequence comes from Struthidea cinerea, assembly GCA_013397865.1. Taxonomy (NCBI): domain Eukaryota; kingdom Metazoa; phylum Chordata; class Aves; order Passeriformes; family Corcoracidae; genus Struthidea; species Struthidea cinerea. Next base: position 271,072 of record VZTI01003716.1, read on the forward strand.
GAGTACGGCGGGCCGGGCAGCGACAGACCGGCTCCGCGGCCCCGTCGGTGCGAGCAGCCCGCGCTCCCGCTCGCCATGCCCGAGGGGCACACGGGGCCCGTGCCGCGGGGGCCGCGCCGCACGCACAGGTGCCCCCACC